>CAVNYN010287525.1:0-32475 GCA_963692815.1 Nyctanthes arbor-tristis | reverse complement strand
AATGGAAGCCAGTGTCATTGCCACTGCAAATTCCCTTGTTTTGAAGACTACACAAATTATTTCTCTTAGAGTTAGCACTTGATGGTTTTGTGAATTGAATACAAGGATAAAATGATTATCAAAGGTAAATATGGAAATTTGGGTTAGGATATAGAAATTTTTAATTGGTTTTATTTAAAAACATTAGACATTTTTATTAATAATAATTTCACACCACAAAAGTCGACCGAGTCAAAACAGAACCGCAAATTGCGCCTACTCGTGGGGGCCAAAAAGAATGCCACTTTGCAACTATAGGATCCATGTAAATATTTACCCGTTTTAAATGACGATTAAGATCGGATTAATCGAAATAGACGTAATAATCTTGAAAAGAAATGTTGTTGTTATTATTATTATTATTATTATTATTATTATTATGAATAAACTAAACAAAGATCTTCGCTAAAATTCCATTTTTCCTTTAATGGAATGGAGATAGGAGAACAAATATATAACTTAGATGCCGAATATACTAATAAAAATGTTTAACCGAAAATACTAGCCGAGCCGGTGAACAAAATTTGCCATTTAAGGCAAACCGGAAATATTTAACAACAGTTGGAATTTTAGTATCATATTGCAAGAAGTGCGTCTGCACTGGCAAAGTCGCCCATATCAACGAAATAGTCATCGACTTCTATTGAAGTGAGATCTTGTTGAAATGAATCGTTAAAATCTCCCTCAACTTGTATCGAACCGAAATCTTCCTGAAATGTATCGTTAAAATCTTCGAAGTCATGCCCTTGTGCGATGTCCATGAATAATGCAGTATTGTCATACACATTAGTGAAGTCCTCTGCCGGCAATGTCTGAGAATAGTCGAACAACGTTTGTTCTTGAGATTCAAAATTGAAGAAGTCGTCTAGGAATGGAATATCCATCGGCAAATAGTCCGTTGTATAATCGGGTACCATGTTTGTTTCCCCTTGACATTCTTCCACCTCTTGAGCCGGACCTTGACTTGAACCGCTTCCAGTAACGGTTTGGTTTTGGTCGTCAACACCTACTGAGACACATGGCTCAGCCTCTTTGCTCACTTCCTGAACCGGTTCCGACCTTGACTGCTGCTCGGTGTCATCTTCGCTTGACTGGCTAGTCCGGTACCGGAGGACAGACGTCGGCGATGAAAGATTTCGTAACTCCTCGCCGGATTCGTAGCCGGAAACTGAAGCGGCATTACTCTCCGGCTTCTCCTTGGCCGGAGGAGTTATGAAGTTGGTTAAAGCATCCGGTCCCCGGAGTTTTATAGCAGCGTTGTCATAAACCATGGCCGCTTCTTCCGCCGTCTCGTAAGTACCCAACCAAAGCCTGACTCTCCGGCAGGGGTCTCTGATCTCGGCGGCCCATTTCCCCCACGGCCGCTGCCGGACACCCCTGAACTTCCTAACGCCACCATTTACCACCGGCGGCGCCATCTCCTTTGCTTTCATTGGCTTAGGCTTAGCCTGAAGAACCGGTTCATTTCTCTTCCTACACTTGTCATTTCCATTAATGGCATTGGGCTGCGTTTTTCCGGCCGGTTCTATTCTGATTTCGTTGATGTATTTCTTCACTCTCTGCCTCCTGAAGAGCTCGTCCTCTTCATCGCTGGATGAATCCGTCGCATCAGGATCAGTTACTGAAATCCGAATAGTTCTGGGAAAATTGAGGTGGTGTTTTTGCGGGGACTTTTTGAAATCGGATGATTTTCTGGGCTTTTGGATGGTGGGTTTAACGATTTTGTGAATGATTTTAGGGTGCTCTGTATATTTCACAGGCAACAACATACTCTGATCCATGGCCATAACTTTGAAAATCTTCAGTTGTTAGACCCCTTTCCCTTCAACAAGCATTGAAAAGAAAAAAGAGGGATTTGAAGATTCAAATAAAGGAAGATTGCTTTGGGAGAAGACACGAGCGAGCGAGATAAAAGATGGTAAACCGTCAAAGAGAAGCTTCAAATACAGAGAGAATCATAGCCACGCTCCGATACACAAAAATCTGACAAAAAGTCCCAAACACACACACACCATTAAAAGTCGGGACTCTCACACCGACAGTAAAACACTCACACAAGAAGAATTTTTATTAAAGGGGGACTAAAAAGATTGCACGAAAGAGTCGATAAAGAGGGGAAGTATATTGGTCAGTAGAGAAAAAGGGGTAGCAGCTAAATCAAGAAGAAGACTCAAAAACACGTTCAGATTGGATTCTCTGATGAAGCTTTGGCTTTTAATTCTGTTTAATGGAATGAAAAAGAAAGCGGAAGGGAAATGGATGGAGTCCGGAGTTTTTATAGAGAGAAATCAAAGTGAGTGCTGATAGTAGTTATGGAGACTACCAGCACAAATATCGCTATCTTATAGGATCGCCGAAATTGGTAAACCCCAAAATTTATGCACACAGCACAGCTATTTACTATTTTATTATTTTTGCCTTTTCATACTTTAAAAAAGAAATCTCAAAATTAGATTCCAAAAAAATCTCACTAGAATAGCTCTTCCGATCTGCCGCGGCCGGCGAAGTGGGGCTTGTGATTCCGGCCTACTGGAGACAGAAAACACGGCTCGCCGCATCTGGCGATTGTGGGTCGTTGCCACGTGCCAGCATGGATCCGGGTTGGTCCAATGAGTGAGCATCAACTCGTGCTGACTCAGTGCATGATTTTTGCTCTTCGAGTACGTGTGACCGGTAACGTGAGGCCTGGTTTAATTAATTTGGTCAAATTATTAAAGCAATTTGCAACAAATCCATCTTTGACCATATTTTAATGATGGTATATGGAAAATATTACTACTGCTGTTAATTCCCTTTTAATTTTTGTGTAACATTTCTTTTTATTATCTTCTTTTAATTAGCTGTTTACCACAACTCATTAAACATGATATTTCTGCATGTGGTCGGATATAAGATTGCCAATCTTCAACGTACATCTTGACTATGAAATTTGGCTTTTATACCACTCTTTTCTTTCTTTCTTTCTTTTTAACCAATTGAAGGTCCCTGTCGATTATACAATACAAATTTAAAGATTATTTTGATTCCTAAATTTTACACTTCATAGATTATTCTAACTAAAACGCTACCAAAAACAGTTAAAAATATCTTCATGTTATTTGAGATTATCAATTTAATTCCAACAAGTTCCACGGCACTAATTTTTTGGTTGTTTGAATTTTATATCATCACATTGAACTAACGAATTTTATTATGTTTACTGGTAGGCTGATTATTATGCATACATGTACATGTGACATTCATCCAAATTGAATTTTAAGGTTGAGGTGGGGGTGGATGTTGTTTGACTGAACGTCACATGTACATATATGCATAATAACGATCTTACCGATACGTATAATAAAATTCCTGCATTTGAACCACCATCATGTATTTTTATTTTTATTTTTTTTACAATCAACCGTTATAGGTTCGCATGCATTAATCAATAGAAACTTTTAATTATTTTTTTAACATAAGATTTCAAAAATTTTTTGTAGCTAATAAATCGCAATTGACTCACAATATTGAAATAATAAACTCAGAAGTTAGTAAAGTGCTATAATTCGTTAATGGTCTCATACACCTAAGATAGATTTTGGTTTTAAGGACTTTAAAGGTATGTCCATATGAAGAGTCTCATTCTGGCGCTATACATATGGCACGATATGACACCATATGATATCCACGCCACGTGTACGTCACATGGGTCATATGATATTATATCGTGCCACATGTACAGCCCTAGATTAATTTTATTTATATCAGTCTAGGATGTAGGCATGAGAAGCGTCCCTAATACAACCCCAGTTTGGCCCAAATCCCTTTGATATATATATATATATAGACACACACACATAGATATATATATATAATATATATATCTATATATATATATATGTTTTTAACTTGCCTAGGTTTGGGATCATCAAATTTCAACTCTTCCTTTTATCATTTTATAACTGCGCTCTTACATATTACTAAACTCAAAATTAGTAAAATGCTATAGTCATAATTAGTTTTAGATATCTATTCTTATAATATGATGAGTTAGAAGTTGATATGATGATTTAGAAGTTGATTTCATCAAAATTGAACATGTACTCTTAAACGCGGTTGGAAATTGATGATAATCTAAAATGTTTACAGTTAATTAGTGGTCAAGTAACCATTATTTTTTAAGAAAAATGTAAGAAATTAAAAAAAAAGGCAATTTTTAGAGTTTGTTTAATGCTCTTCATTTGTTAAAATGTGAAGAATTTCTAATGAGAAGAAAAATAGAATGTGCATTGAAAATATAAAAAAATTTAAAAGATATAATTATAATTAAATAATTATCAAAATAAAATTTAAATCCATAATAAGTAAAATTATAATTTCATTCATAAGATAAAAAGCGTCAAACAAGCTGCAAGTTGAATAATACTAGTAATAATCTTTAAAAAAAAAAAAACTTTTACAGCTAGAAATAACGTGGCGGGCAACATAGGGTTCGCCGCCATTTATAAATTCACCTTGTACGGCTCTCTGGGTTTGACCTTGTTTTCTAGTAATTCCTACACTCGAGAAAGTGTCCCCCCACGTCATTATGTCTCCCGTGCAACCCACGCTCCACCTTTATTCTTAAAAGATTTTTCACTTTCTATACACCTGAGATTAGTGCGTGTGGTTATGGAATCTGGAGAATCCTTCTCCCGTAATTTTGTTCCCGGCAACAATTTTTAACCGCATACTGTAGCACGTGACAGCTATTCGTTATAAGTTGGAGACTTGGAGGCCGGAGCATTATTTTGCACCATCATCATAATACAATTTTATATTTTTTAATTTTATATATTCAAGGGGAAATAATAGAAGGGGGGGGGGGGAATAAGGGAACAATATATGTAGTTCAAACTCATAGTCTCTTATTTAAAATATGAAAATCTAATCACTACAGCACATTTTCAAATCACATGAACTTTTAACATTACTTATAAAAAAATATGCACTTTTTAGAACATCCATGTTATTATTATTAGTATTGTTAAAATAAAGTTGTTAGAGGTCTGTATTAGTTAGTGTATATACCAAAATTAATTAATGCTATAATGATAGTGTTTGGGGGCATTTTAAATGATTTTTTTTGTTAGTTGTTAATTTTAACAATAATTTTAATATTGTATTAGCACTTTAATGTCTTTGACAAATTCTTTTTTTAATTTATTTAATCTAATAAAGTTTGACAAATAACTTTTAACAATAATTGGTTCTCATTGATTTGTGTAGACTTTGGTTATTTTATTTACCACATCTAATATGACACTTTTTAAATAATTGTTAAATTTAACTTGTATATGCAACATTAATTAGCAACTTAAAAGGCATTTTATTACTTATATGGATAGCTAAATTTAGCAACACCGATGTGCAGCATTCTAACTACCAACATAATATGCTAATTTTCATAGATAATTTTGAAGTTTTATTCCATGATTAGCGCATGCTAAACAAGTTTTATAAATTAATGCTCATTGCTAATTAGGTTTACTCAGATAAGATTGTTTGTATGTAAACAGAACATGTATCGATGTATCGTCACACATTTACTTCATCTGGTCAAAAAAATATATAGGTTTATTTGAATTTTCACCAAAATTTACAAAAAAATTATTGGAAAAGTAAAATTACATATAATTTTCATTTTATGTAGTACTTAATGAGCATTAACTTAAAAATAATGGTGATGTTTAAGTAAATTAAATAAGGTTATCATTTTGGTTACTCCCTCCATCTTGATTTCCACAAGGATTTGACTACCACTGTCCTAAAAAAAAGGGTCATATTTCATTTTTTACATATATTGAGAAAAATACATTTAATATTATTGAAAAAGTAAATTTTGACATTATTTTTTTATTATACCATTTTATTTATTAATTATTTCACTTTAATAATTTTATTTTTTTATAACTATACACATTAAATATGAACGCATAAGAGAACGAATATTTCAATTACTTTTTAAAAAAGAAACTGGACCATATTTTGAGACGAACGAAAAAAGAAGACTGAACCATCTTTTTTGGACTGGGGTAGTAAGAAAATTTATTGGAGAAGCAAATGCTACAAATAATTTTTTCAATATACCTTTATTTAATGAAATTAATAACTATTACTAAAATATTAAATGAGTCTTCTATAAGACGTAATAAATGAGTTTATTTTTGTAAAAAGATAAAAGTAACTCTTTAAATTAGAAATGTGACTTTATATTTGGGATGAAGAGAGTAAAATACTTCCTCCTTCTCACTAAGATAGACTTGTATTTCTTTTTCGTCCGTCTTATATTATATGCCATTTTCTTTATTGATGGGTAGTTAAAATGTTAGCTCGCTCTTATGTTTCTTATTCAATGTGTATGATTATCAATAAAATAAAACATTTAAGTGAAATAAGTAAATTAAAGGGTATATTAGTATAATGTTCTTAAATTTTATATTTTCAACAATATTAATTGAGTTTTCCTTAACTCTAGTGAAAAAAAGAACTCGTCTATCTTAGTGAGACAGAAGGAGTTACAAACATTTACCTTTATGCTTGTATTTTCACTAACTTCCATTATCATCATAGTATTATTTACCATTTATGGTAACTCACAGTTATAATTTCTAACAAAAATGAAATTACAAACATTTACCTTTATGCTTGTATTTTCACTAACTTCCATTGTCATCATAGTATTATTTACCATTTATGGTAACTCACAGTTATATTTTTTAACAAAAATGAAATATCATGTGCATTTGGATATTAAAATGTTAAAGTATTAGATATATAGTGCTGTTATGGTATCAAACATGTAAAGTGAATATAAATGGTTAATGTAATTTGAGGAGAGCGTACGTGGTATGCTGATATTACGCCACATCATATGTTATTCATCTAGTACTACATCCGTTTCAAAAAGATAGTCAACTTACCATGTTGAACATGTAATAAATGTTTCATTTTTTTATGTGCTACTAATTAATTATTGTTGTTAAACTACTTATGCATTAAAAGTTTTTCAAACAATCAATGAGACATAAAGATATCTGTGGAAAACTAAAGTGAAATTTAATATTTTAACCATATTAACTAGTGTTTCTTAATCCATATGAAAATAACTACTGGATTATCTGTTTAGGACGGAGGTATTATTTACATATTCCTACTATTGATTAGGTAATCTAAATGTTTGAAGGCGTTATTGCAACACGTCAATCAAGAAATATCAAGAACAATTTGGGTTGGATGGCCATCCATTTTATATTATTATTAATATTGTGTAAATATGATATTTTCCAATTATGTCCCGAGACAAAAAGTTTCAAAAATTCCGTCTAAATAAGCCCATGTCATAGCTCATTATGTAGAATAATTTTATTTGGACAAAATAATAGACAAAAAGTGCATAAAAATGAAAATGTGGCCTATGTGATTACTATTGATGAAAATGTGATGTGATATGTTGAAAAACAAGATCCTGTTATGTGTCAGTTTTATTTAAATTTTTGTATGTCCTTTTGTTCAAATAACACAACTCCATTATGTATGGTCTAAAGGTTATCAACATTTACATTTCTAAAATACACATTTCATATCATCACACAATAAAAAATATGTCTAAAAGCAATCACTTTTTGTAGTATTTTAGAAATATCAACGAATACTGTGGGTTCAATGCCCTGTGATACTGAATCTTAAGCTAGTGATTATTAATTACTTCTCTAAAATTGAGTGAAAACTATCATTTTTTAGTTCTTAAAAGGCACTACAAGTACATGTCCTACACTCCTACTCATTTTGGCTATCTAAGAAGTAATCCTTCTTCATATTGCAATAATAATCACACACACATCTAGATTTGCTAGTTTGTGGTTAAAATCATGACTTCCAAGAGTAAATAAATTATGTTTGATAAACACTTCTAACTAATTTAACGTTGTTCTATTTATTACCTTGTTACAGAAGTCCTTAATATTATCACGAAATGTATTTTTAATTATCGTGCATTTTAAACATGCCAAAATTCAAATCTCAAAAAATATGATCAAATTAAAGGGGAAGATCATTCATCTCTAGTTGATATGTCAATTCATTGTTTTTTTTTTTTAAAAATCTTCAATCAAAATAACATGACAAAATTCATTTTATGGAAATTTATTTTGGTCCATCTTTCATTCTTTAATGAAAAATGGAAAAAAAACTGGGGTTCAAATACCAACAGAGCAAAGTGATGCTTTATAGATGTAGAACTATTATAGTGTAGTGAGAACTTGAAAGCTTCATTCATTGAACAAAAAGGGGGCCATGTGTACTTCTTGTCCTTCCCCATCGTGAATCCATGTTAAATCACTGTATGATTTTCAAGTATTCACCTGTTGAAGTATCCATTCCCAACTCACATGCACATTAGTAAATAGGAAGTCAAAATTAACCAGCTATAAACATTGGGATTTTTTTTCTCCAAATCATATTCAAACTATAATAATGTACTCGTCCCGTAAACAATCTCAAATCTTTTAACTTGGACTTTATGTTCACACTGCATGACGCACATGCTTGATGAGATATAAATACATACATTGAATCATGCAATTAAAAATGATCGATTTTATTATAATCATTCAACAATTGAACTCACACCGGTTATGTTGGCATACTTCAAGTAGCTCTGAATCAAAAACCAGACATTTAGTATAACAATATGAAAGTTGTTAATTTGCAGGATCACACTGAAAATAAAATTGACAAGAAAGAGAAAATTTTCATCCCAATACACTTAACAGATCCCATGTTTTAGAGAGAGATTTATATGGATTTGCAAAGACAAAATCATAGTAATAATATTGTTATGTCTCTTGGACTTTGGCCCTCCATTGAGCCAAGTGAACCCACAAACAAAAGACAATAATACATCGAGCACGACAAAAATAATCAACTTATGTCTAATTTAAGTGAAATTTCCTCAACTTAATTTGAGTTTAAGTGATTATTCAAATGTTAATTAAAATTAATTAAGCATATTATCATCAACAAGTTGTTGCTTGTTATATTTAGATGGAGGTTTGCTAAAACTAGTGCAAGAGTTGGGGGGCTGAGTCAATTAGCATCAAATCCAAGATCTTTCTATAATTGTTTACTAATTACACTTGAAACCGTGAAATTAATTAACTTAATTGTCGTAAAACCCTAGAAGTTCTAGATTAGAGCGAAAACCAGCTAATTATACTCGTCGTGTCTTTTTAGCAACAAGTTTATGTCATGTGTGATGTATATAATGAATGCATTGATTAGTAGCTTTGTGGATATGCTAGTTGATAGATTTTATATACGAATCAACGACCCTCAAAAATCATCACCGCATGTTTCACGTAAGTTACTAAATGGAATTCGTAATTCTTAACCCCTTATCCTTCATGTCAAATACCCTACTTGTTGGCAAGTTCCATTCCATGTTTCTTTTTGATTTATATGCTAGGGATACTAGTTAGTATTTCCATTGAATTTAATGTACAATTACTATATTTCTCTCGTTTCATCAAGTACTACTTCTAGCTTGCTTCGAGAGGTCCCTAGTTGGCTTGTTAATGCCCTCTCTCGTGATGTAACCAACCCAATGAGGATGAATGAAAATTAAGTTTTTCCCTTCAAAAAAAAAAAAAAAGCATTCTTGAATTGGGAAAAAAATTTGAAAAGAAAAAAACGATATTTAATTTCTATGAAGTTTCAATTTGACTAACATTTACAAATAAAAATTGCATGAAGCATTGAAAATCAGACATTGATCAAAACGTACAACCATAAAGAAACAAAGTTTTGTGTCATTTGTGCTATTATGGAATCTTAGATTTTTAGGCTTTCTCCAATTTCTATGTTTGTGTATTTATTTTGAATGAGTTCAACATTATTAGGAATGACTTAATTATATTTCCATAAACGAATATGATCCTACTTACTGCATTTTATGAGGTTCTATCTATTTTGAAATACTTTCGAGTAAAATGAAAAAGAATACTAATTATAATGATTGATGTAGTGATGAAACCAAATGAAAACCCATGATTTTAATCCCAAAGTTGTTCTAAAGAATCCAAAGAAATTTAAGAAAAAATTACTAGATCCCTATGTCTCTCATTTTTTTTTTCAGAAAATCGGGAAAACCATGTTTTGCGCATTTTAAAATATTTATGTACTATGTATGTATCTCTAAGAACCACCGGCTATATAATCCAGGTTTTTTTTTTTTTTTTCCTAATTTGCCCAAAAAAATTAGTAAAATTTGGAAAGATCTGTTATGAAAAGAAGGGCCATTATGTAACTGATTTGAAGCTTTATTATTACTGAGATGGTCTTGGTATTAGCAAGAGAGTATGAAAATATAATTAAGCTCGCATATTGATGGAGGCCAATTGAATTCGACCAATAAACAAGTGAATAAACACGCTTATATTAATGTTATCTTCAACGGTAATTGTGTCGCATAAAGCGTCCTGCCTAAGCAACAGATGTTGGTCCCTTTCTCCCTAGTGCCAACGGTAATTATACATACTCGTTGCCTTGCATGTATTCTTACCTTTTTATTCACTCAACCAGTAAAAATCTTTGGGAGTTTTCTTTCTAGGTCAGTCAAAATTTTCACGCTAATCTTGATCCACATTATTCTTTTTCAATAAGACGAAGGTTTCATGTCCTATAATATATTTCTCTGTATATAATAGGAGAAAAGATTACTACTTTAAGAATTTTGAGTGCAACATTCCTAGTAAATGTAGCACTCATGACAGGGTAAAGAAAAACGAACTGATAGGAATTTATTTACATAAATTTGATAAATCGTCCGCCTCCTAAACTTATCCAATGGAGCCGAACACATCGGTCGTCTATTCAAGTCTATATTCTTACCCCTTTCTGAAATTCCTACAAACTAAAACCTTTTATCTTACTATATTCTTGATCAAATGTTCACTTATGCCTCCTAGCAAAGAGTGTGGGCATATGAGCTGAGAGGACTGTAGGAATTTATTTGACAAGGTAATCTCAACTGTAAAATATTGCATGAAAATAATACATTATTGATTATTAAGCTGCTAAAAGTTCTATTTCAGAAATTATTGATTATTCTCTTCATCGATGTTGATTTTACTGCGGTAATTAATTATCACTATCATAAATTTAATTCTCACCATTACAAAAGTTTACTAATAAAAAAGGATCAACTAAAGGAACTGATCACAATTAATTTTCTTGTTTTTAAGAAAATAAATAAATCCTTTCAAAAAAAGAAAATAAATAAATAGAACAACTCAATAGAATCACCAAATTCCTTTTTTTTTTTTGATATTTATTAATTATTATAGTTAGCCTAAAATAATTTTATATTGTAATTATGTTTGGATTGGAAAAGGACCGGACGAAAAGGTCAACAATAGTAGTGACCACTTTAAACGGGCCGTGAGCTTGTTTTGTCCCGGGACTCCACAACAGCGGGCTCACATGTGGGCCCAGCTGACACAACTTTTTCTCCCCAGTGACCGGTTACCGGCGTCCCCCGCGCCCTCCTGTCAAACCACTTGAAGGCAAGTGTTCTGTTGCACGTGGCCTTACGTGGACTCCTTAACTCTCATCATGCTTTTACATTTTTGCCCTTCATTATATTTTTAATTATTTTATAGGATTTTCATAATTTTAGTATGTGGTACCCTAAAAATGTGGTACCCCAATGTCGCTTGATTATAAATTTGATGTTCCTTAGTTGATATATAAATATATTTTTTTTTGTTTCAAAATATTGCTAACTCAGTAGGCTCTATCAGTTAATAACTATTTCTTACTTACAAATAGATAATTAAATTTATATAATGAAACTTTTCTTTAATGAACGGTAAACAGAAATCTTTTAACACCTTACTAGAGGTGTAGAAATGGGATGAACTAATTATTCTTATTTTTTGTTCCTACACGCGCTCTTCCGATCTTTCTTATTTTTTGTTTGTGTTTTGCTTTTGGTGGTCTGCCAACTAAATATGATTTGTAAAGTTCGGAAAATAATTAAATTGGGTTTGGTACTTTTGTTAGTCAACCATGAAATGAAATATTTGGTCCAAAAAGCCCTAAAAATAGGAACGATGAGGATTTGATGGAAACGAATGGAATTTGAGATACTTTGCTGTCTTTTTGAGTTGGACTTTTTCCTTTGATCTAGATGTCCACATTTAAGTTTCAACTTATTTGTATGTATGCGGAAGATCGTAATCTCATAACCTGAGAGAAACATGTAAGTCTCAAATTGGTGAAAACTTGTATAAAACACATGCAAGTCTCTCGTAACAAGTGTATGAAATTAGTATGATCAATTTCTATAATAAAATGCTAATGAATTCATTTATTTCATTAAATGATTAACTTAATAACTGATTAATTAAACATAAACTTGTGATCTGAAAGAAAGCCATGGACGAGGTAATTACGTTCAAGCTCCTAAATACTTTCTTTTGACTTAGAAAACGATATTTTCAATCACAAAAGGAAACAATTTGAGGTGGGTTTCAGCTTCAAAAGTTAGACAACAATGCTAAAACTAACTAGACGATTATAATCATATATATAAATTAATGCTAATTATGCCCATGATTTTATGTTCATTTAAACAGCCTGAACGCCCATAATGCAACAGTATACAAAACCATGCTTCCCAACATTAAAGTCTGAACGACCCAATAATTACAGAATTATTAGGGGAGCAGATCCACCTCATTGCGGCTTCCCGACGAGGCTCCGCCACCTAAACCACCACCACCACTCCTCCACTCACTCACCCGACTAGAAGTGGGAGTCAACTTGTCATTCTCGACACTGTCTTCACTTAAGACAAATCCTCAAAGTACAGGAGAATAAATAAAATAAATCATCGAAGTACATTAAAGATAAATTAAAATATTTGAGGGTTAGGTTTAAAATTAATGAACCTGATTTTCAGGGTCCATGCCAAACCCTCCACTCGTGGGCACGACCCTTTTGCCGGATTATAATTTAATTGATTAATCATGCAGTAATACTAAAATTAGATTCTTCTTTAGATAATAAGTTGACACGTGGAATTTAAATTTTTAGAATATATATTGGACCTACACGACATGGGTCACCATCTACTAGTGTAATTAAAAAAAAAAAAATGGATTTAAGAATTGAATTATTCATGGGGAACAAGAATATAAATTAATTGGTTTATTAGGATTCCTAGGCATGGTTTTTTCAGTTCTTTACTTTTTGGGGTTATTATGAATTTTTATACGTAGTATTTTTTTTTTCTTTTTCTTTTCCTTTATTTGGTGTCTAAACAACATCGTCGAAGATGTTGATGATCAGATCCTGAAGGATTCACTAGTTGAGAAATTTCTGTAGAAAAAACCTGAAAGTTACTAAGGGCTGGAGCATCAATGTCAACAAGCTTTATGTTAATTAATTCATAGTTTCAGTGGATCAAGATTTGAATCTCATGAAACTAAGATAAGTTTTTTGCTATTTTAATTCTGAGATTAATCTCTCTTAACGACACAAAGTTGATGGAAACAAATAGCTTATAAATTCTATTCTATTATCGGTGGGAATGAATTCTAAAGAATGATGGAGGTAGATTTAACTAGGGTAACTCAAGATAAGAGTATTGCGATCAGTATCTAACTGATTTGATATTTATTATGAAAAGAAGAGTTTCGATTTGGAGTCCGGTTTAGTTTCATGAGATGAGTGCAAATGAAGTTCAGAGATGAGGCCAATTACAAGAACTATATGGCATAATAGGTGGGAAAGTAAATTACGAGCTTAAAGAGCTTAACATAGTAACTAAGAATTTTACAGTTTATTATCAATTTTAATAATAGTAGTATATCTTAAAAGTTTCATTTCTTACTGTCAGTGACTCTTTTTTGTGTCGAAAAGCTACTAACTACATATATCATTAATGCTACTGTTATATTTCACTTTGACTGCAATTTTTTGATTCAATTATTATGCATGATAATAGTGGAATATATAAATTAACCCCATTTGCATTATACAAAGATTTTTCTAACATTCTTCTTCTATTCTTTGATTGTCTTTCCTTTTCTTTTGATTCTTTCGTAAATGATTGTATCTTCTGATTCCCTCTCTTTATGTTCTTACTCGAGGATCAACATTGATTCAGATCAAACAAGTTGAGAATTTAATTTCACAATCTATTTTCCTTATCTAATATTTTTTAGAGGATCAACAAGTACTACATGTCCATTGTGTTACATATTATACTTTGAATAATAATAACAACAACAACAACAACAATAACGAAAGAATTACAGTGGCATAAGTTTATCAGATTTGTAAGAAAATAATAGAAAAATGTAGAGAAGCCTATTGGGCTTGGAATACAAAAACAAATAAACGCTGAAGAATTTGATAGTTTGATGGAGAGATGTGGATCTACAAGTAGCTGAGTACATCATGTGTTTTAATAGAATTCATTCATTAAAATCTTATTCGAGACGTTCACATGAAGTCTAAAATTAATTAAAATTTAAGTTTTGTTTTATTTAATTTTGGAAAACAAAACTTCAACTTGAGAGCACCATTTCTCTCTCAATTACAATTACAAACCAATTCCTATTGATTATTGGGCTCTACCCAGCCCAATAATCAAGTCTTTATGTTGGATCAAACTACGATTTTTCAAGAGAGGACCGGACCGGGTCAACGGCATCTCATTTTAGGTGGCTCAGTCTGAGTTCTAGTGAGCGGCCTTTCTCCCATCTTCTTTTTCTTTTCTTTTTTTTTTTTTTTTTGGGGAGCTAGTAATTTCATTCATGTAAGTTATAACATATAGTCGAGCCAACAAAACGAGGTATACAATGCGTGATGCGTCCAAAGAGATCATAAAATTGAGTCATCGTTATTGTATATTCAAGTTTAGATCAAGGGCACCGAATCTCTCTCAAAAACTTAAACCAGTTTGTGCTAGTACCGTATATGGTAATTCATTCAACTGTCTTCAAACAATTTTTCCTGTAATCTTCGGACCCAAGGTTGTTTGAGTGTGCATGTGTGGTGCGTATAATAAGGTGGCATCGATGAATATGACACGTAAAGAATATAAATTTTGACGTCTACACTAAAAAAAAATGCCATGTTAGATGTCACTATCAAAATAATATATATTTTTTATAATTTTAAATTTTACCAATATTTTTTCTCATCTTCAAGATCAATAACAACCACTTTGTAGTTGGCTCCACTCCCTTTAAATAAATAAATTAATGCTGTCTAATTATACAATTAGCGAACGATTTTATCCATAAAAAGGAAAAAAAAAGTCGGTAACCGAAAGATATTACTACCAAATTAGCTCATTAAAATTAAACTCTGCGAAAATGGAGAATGATCAAATGAATTTGTCTTAATTCTAATGGAAGTATTATTAAAGTTTAACATCCATTGGAGAGTTGCATTTTCTTAGTGCATTAAATTACATGTACACTACCTGCTCTCCATCCAATCATTAATTTCTGCTATTGCTGCTAACGCAACTATAGTTTTGGACTTTATTATAAATGGGAAAACAAGCATAACGTGGTTTATTGCATTTGAAATATATTGCTAACAAAAATGTTAGAGAATAGAGCAAAAGACGACGTAGAAAATGGCAATGGCGATGACGATGGCCAACCTAGTGGAAACCATGATGGTTTTAGCTTGTGCATCGACCCTCCGGTCGCAGAGGTGGCCGTCATTGATAGAAGCATGAGTTTCATTCGAGCATATCAACAATCTCCTCAAAACAAAGCTAAGGTAAATTGCATATAAATCTCCTCACTGGTATCGGACAGTAGTACTGTAATATAGTATCAAAACAGGCAAAGGTTACAAATCTTCTTGTCACCCTTTTACAAGCTACATTGTATGTCTAACTACTTATATTTTTAGATGGAATGATGTGACGATATACAAATTTTTGAGACAATAATATTTGAAATTAATCAAGAAGTACAAGTTTAACAAGATTTTTTTCTTTTGGTTAATATTCTCAGGAGTATCCAGCCATGCAAACATTGGTGCTAGCTTATCAATCCATTGGAGTTGTTTATGGAGACCTTGGAACTTCACCTGTCAATGTTTTCTCTTCAACTCGTTTAACAAACCTCACAGAAGATGATCTATTAGGAACTTTAAGCCTAATTATATGGACTTTAACTTGTCTCGTGTTGGTTAAATACGTGTTCATCGTTCTTGACGCGAATGATCATGGTGAAGGTGGTACTTTCGCTATCTATTCGTATATCTATCGACACCTAGATATCGGAAGCAAATTAAGCATCCAGAATACGAGACTCGAGTCAGACGATGACATGACTTATTGCAGCAGAGGAAGCCCTTTGCGCACCAAGACTAGGAAGTTTCTTGAGACAAGTCCTACTGCTCAAAACTTTCTTTCTGTTCTTGTATTGCTTGGAACCTGCATGGTTATTGGGGATGGAGCACTTACCCCGGCAACTTGTGGTAATTTTTACCGGCCTATCTCCAATTCAAAACTTCAAAATGGTACAACTTTTGATATATTTGATTTTTGAAGAGGTGGGTATGGTCTTTTTTTTTTTTTTTTTTGGTGGGGGGGGGGCGGCATTCTGGTTCAATCATGTTTGATACGTTTTATTTACTGGACATGACAAATAAAAAGCTTCATTGACTTAATCCTGTTCAATCATGTTCGGTTCAGTGTTTTCAAAAATCAAAATGAAGAGGGCTAAACACTGACTAAAACTGACCACCCAAGAATATCTATCTATCTAATATTCATCCAGATATTTGTCCTTGTCTCTCTGTTTTCCCCAGTTCTTTCAGCTCTTCAAGGAATTCAATCACGATCCTCGAAAATAACACAAGGTATGTTAAACAAGGAAGACTTCTTGCACTAGAAGTTCCCCAAACTTAGGCTTTGAAGGACATGTTTACCATGTAATACTAGTGTTATCTAATCGAGCGTACTAAACATGTCATGAATGTATTCTAAAATTTTTTTTCCGCCCTACTTTCCATTGCTGCAGATCATGTTGTTTGGCTATCTGTTGTACTTCTAGTAGCCCTATTCCTTTTCCAACGTTGTGGAACCAGCAAAGTTGGGTTTTCATTTTCTCCTATAATGTTACTGTGGTTTATCACCAATGTTTCAATTGGCACATATAACATTTTTAAGTACCATCCTACCATCCTCAAAGCTGTATCACCTCACTACATCATCAAATTCGTCTCAAGAAACACGAAAACCGCTTGGAATCTTCTTGGAGCTGTATTCTTGGGCATAACAGGTGTATTATCAATCCCACAACGCTTATTTCAGTGGGTAGTTTTAAGTTTTTAACATCACACACTCTCCGACTCTGTTTAGGCCTATCCAATAGCATTTCTTTCGGACTTCTTCCCATTTCTTGACATATTATGTGAGTTTTGACAGGAGCTGAGGCAATGTTTGCGGATTTAGGCCACTTCAACAAGAGAGCAATCCAGGTTAGGAACGGCAAATGAACAAGAATTTCTGTAATTTTTTTTGGATCTTAAAGTGAGTCAAACTAATTACTTAACTTCGATGGTTTCTTCAGTTGGGTTTCTCTTTTGTTGTTTATCCTTCGTTAATCCTCACCTACGCAGGCGAGACAGCTTATTTAGTTAAGCACCCAGATAAAATTACTGATGCCTATTACGGTGCACTACCAGAACCCATATACTGGCCAATGTTCGTTATTTCTACGCTGGCGGCAGTTGTTGCAAGCCAATCGATGATTTCTGCAAGCTTTTCTATAGTAAAGCAGTCCCTCGCTCTTGGCTGTTTTCCTCGAGTGAACATAATTCATACCTCTTCCAAGCTTGAAGGGCAAGTCTACTTGCCCAGAAATCAACTACATTCTCATGATGCTCACTGTTGGCCTAGTTGTGGGATTCAAAGGCGGCGTTGAACTAGCAAATGCCTACGGTAACCAGCAAGTCTTTGTTCGAATTCGAGCGATTATTTAGCATTGATTGATGACTCATCCTAGGTATTTACTCTTAACTATGTTATGTTCAGGTGTGGTGGTTATCTGGGTGATGATCATAACCACCTTCTTGACAACATTAGTGATGCTGGTAATATGGAAGACAAACATGGCACTGATCCTCTGTTTTTTCTTGCCTTATATGTTAATTGAGAGCATATTCATGACATCCTTACTAAAGAAAATCCCACAAGGAGGATGGGTTCCGTTTGCCATATCGGCTTTCTTCTTGATCATAATGCTATCGTGGACATACGGACGAAGTAAAAAGAGTGCCTATGAAGCAGAACGGAAGATAAGCACATCGGAATTGGATCAAATGTTATCAAGCAGCGCTGTTCATCGAACACCAGGAATTTGCTTCTTCTTTACCGATCTTGTCAACGGAATTCCACCCATAATCCGACATTACATTCAGAATACAAACTCTGTTCGCGAAATGATGGTGATTGTCACTGTTAGAACTCTACCAATCAAAACAGTCCTACCGGAGGAAAGGTTCCTGGTAGGAAAACTGGGCGTTGAAGGTGTTTACCGGTGTTTGGTTCAGTTTGGGTACAAGGATTCTCACCACATGAAAGGAGATGCCTATGTGGATTCGGTCGTGGCGAAACTGCTAGAGCATTCAGACAGTTTGGAAGAAAAAAGAAGAATACAATCGGCACCAGAGAAAGGGATCTGTTTTGTCATAGGACGGACGATTCTCAAAGCAAACCCGAGCAATGGAAGGCTTGCCCGCTTCACCGTCGATTATGTATACAGATTTCTTCAGAAAAATAGCAGGGCAGCAAGTTCAGCACTCGAAATCCCACCAGAAAGAACACTGCAAGTTGGGATGCTTTACGAAATCTAGACATGGGCTCTACTACATTAATGTATATTATTATCTGCATTGAAATAATAACAGGACAATGTGAAATCATTTTCTACCTCTTCAATGTATATTGTATCGTCTCTTTCACAATCTGACTCATTTAAGAATCAGTCATAGTCAAATTCATGTGTTCCGGCAATGCAGGACCCTCCCCGGTGACCTCCCCGCAGGACTTGTGTCGTACTTAGTAGTACCGGCTTGTCTTTCTAGATAGGCCCCTACCCAGTATTGACATCCAGCACTATTCTTGGCAGCCAGATTTGATTGTTCGAAAATCATTCTTCTGAGTTTAACAGATATAAATGGCAATGGCATGGTATAGTGGACTGTATCCTTCTGCACTAGACATTGCTTATAAGAATGGAAGATAATTGTGTCGAATATGGCAGTGGAGGTAGTGGGGAAGATACATTTGGTTTTACCTCAAGCATTGATCAGCAAATTGATGAAGACGCTGTGGCTGACATAGATAGAACCATGAGTTTTACTGGAACGTATCAACAACAAACTCGAAACAATGCTAAGGTAAAGTTAAGTGAAATGAATCCTACGGTAAGTTGACATGTACCTAACTAAATGTGTCAAGGTTGATATTTTGTTGTGATTTCAGGAGTATACAGTAATGCAAACAATGTTTTTGGCTTACCAGTCTCTTGGAGTTGTTTATGGAGATCTTGGAACTTCGCCTGTCAATGTTCTCTTCAACTCGCTTAACAAACCTCACAGAAGAAGATTTATTGGGAACATTAAGCCTAATTATATGGACATTAACATGTCTTGTGTTAATCAAATACGTGTTTATTGTCCTTCAAGCTAATGATCACGGGGAAGGTGGTACCTTCGCTCTCTATTCTTTTATCTGTAGACATATAAATATCCAAAGCAAATTCAACATTGGAAACACAAGATTGGAATCAAATGAACACATGAACAGAGAAAGACCTTTGGGTAGGAGGATTAAGAATTTCCTTGAGACAAGTCCTACTTCTCAAAACTTTCTTACCATTCTGGTCTTACTTGGAACCTGTATGGTCATTGGAGATGGATCCCTTACTCCAGCAACCTGCGGTAATTTATTTCTGCCTCCATTAATTTGGAAACTGGACATGACAAGTTGCCAACTAATTCTGAAACTCAGAACCTCCAATAATTTATTTCTCTACATTGCACTGAACATGAAAAGTTGACAACTAAAATCCTTCATCACCTGAATCCCTCTTTAGTCATGTTCACTTCAATGTATTCGATAAATCTTGTAATTGATGAAAAACAGAAAACAAAGTGATTCTAGCCTTCAATCAACCAGAGAAATTATAGCATATTAATTTCTATTTTACTTGAACTATCTTTTTTTTTTCTCATGCTTTTATTTTCTTCAGTTCTTTCGGCCCTTCAAGGAATTCAATCTCGTTCCTCCAAAGTAACACAAGGTATGTTGGCAAAGAAATCTTCCTTGACCAAAAAGTTTACCCAAATCAAAACTTCTTAAAACATGTTTGGTATGTAGCACTGCATTCAACTTTTTTTCATCCTTAGTCCAACTCAGTGTTTTAAGAATCAAGCAAGATAAGCACGACACTAGTTTTTTCTAAGCCTAGCATGTATATCATTGTTGCAGATCACGTTGTTTGGATATCTGTTGCACTACTAATAGCCCTATTCGCTTTCCAACACTGTGGAACCAGCAAAGTTGGCTTTGCCTTCTCTCCTATAATGTTACTGTGGTTTGTTACCAATGTTTTAATTGGCACGCACAACATTTTCAAGTACCATCCATCCATTCTCAAAGCAGTATCCCCTCACTACATCGTCATATTCTTCTCAAGAAACATCAAAACTGCATGGGATCTTCTCAGAGCTGTATTCTTGGGCATAACAGGTGTGTCCTCGATTCCACGAAAACTGGCTACTTTTTTTATGAATTTTAAGAATTTAACACCATTCTTAGTCTGAGTATCTGTTCACATTGAATATAGTGCACGGAACACGTTCAACTAAGGCATGATACTAGAATGCCTCCAGGACTCTTCTTAATTGCTTGAAGCTTGACAGTAACTAGGTAGTTCACTAACTATTGTGCATAACGACAGGAGCTGAGGCAATGTTTGCTGATTTAGGACATTTTAACAAGAAAGCAATTCAGGTAACTAGTAAACAAGACTCCACATAAGTGGTTTCAGAATATCATGTTAAATTAATGCAACTATGGTTTCTGCAGCTGGGTTTCTCTTTTGTGGTTTATCCTTCATTAATCCTCACCTACGCCGGCGAAACAGCTTATTTAGTTAAGCACCCAGAAAAAATCAGTGATGTCTATTACAGTTCCCTACCGGATCCTGTCTACTGGCCAATGTTTGTTATTTCTACCTTGGCTGCGGTTGTTGCAAGCCAGTCAATGATTTCTGCAAGCTTTTCAATAATAAAGCAGTCAACCGCTCTTGGATGTTTTCCTCGAGTTAATATAATTCATACCTCTTCCAAGCATGAGGGGCAAGTTTATTGCCCAGAAATCAACTACATTCTAATGATTCTCACCGTTGGTCTAGTCGTGGGATTCAAAGGCGGTGTTGAACTAGCAAATGCTTATGGTAAGCCTTCATTTGGTCAGACTTCAAGAATTCTATCATGTTAAATGCAATAAAGAAAATTGATAATTTTGCAATCATTACAGGTGTGGTTGTCATTTGGGTAATGATCATTACCACTTTCTTGACAACTGTAGTGATGTTAGTCGTATGGAATACAAATATTCTACTAGTTCTATGTTTTTTCGTGCCTTATATGGTGATTGAGAGCATATTCATGACATCCTTGTTAAACAAGATCCCACAAGGAGGTTGGGTACCCTTCGCTATATCGGTTTTACTTCTTATTGTAATGCTATCATGGACATACGGCAGGAGTAAGAAGAGAGCATATGAAGCAGAAAAAAACATGAGCGCACGGGAACTGGATGAGATGTTAATGAGCAGCGATGTTTATCGGACACCAGGAATTTGCTTTTTCTTTATGGACCTTGTCAACGGGATTCCACCCATTATCAGGCATTATATTCAGCATACAAACTCTATTCATGAGATTATAGTGATTGTCACCATTAGAACTCTACCAATCGGAACTGTTCTACCGGAAGAAAGGTTTCTTGTTGGAAAATTGGGATTTGAAGGGGTTTACAGATGTTTGGTTCAGTCAGGATACAAGGATTCTCAGAACCTGAAAGGAGATGTATACGTGAATTCACTGGTGACAAAACTGCAACAGCAAATTGACAACATGCATGAACAACAAAAAATACAGTCGGCAGCACAAAAGGGGATTGTCTTTGTCACAGGAAGGACTATCCTAAAAGCAAGCCAGGAAAATGGAATGCTTGCGCGCTTCATAATCAATTACCTGTATAGATTTCTTCAGGAAAATAGCAGAGAAGCAATTTCAACTCTTGAAATCCTGCCAAGGACACTGCAAGTTGGGATGCTTTACGAAATCTAGAACTGGAGTCTAATGAATTTCTACCTAGAGTTTTCTTGTTTTTCATTTATGTTTACGTTTTTGCTCAAGTGCAGCAAGTTTGTGGAACCTTTGCTTCAGTATATGTATAATCAATTGAACCAGCAAGTTTTCTGTATCACAGTGGTTGATCTCTATATAAATAAAAAAAAATTGCCTAATCATGTGTTACACACTAAACTCTTTCAACCCAGCAAATGCGGAAATATTTACACACTACTACTCTGTCCACATTCAAAAGATAAGTATATTTACATACTTATCAATGCAACGAACTGTTCAGGAACTGTTTCAAAGATTAACTACACATTCAAAAACACCTTAAAAACAAAGCATATCTTATCTTTTCTTGAAAGTGCATATTGGACCTTATTTGATCCAGTATAGGACAAGGTAATTCATTTCAGAAAAATGTAAAGACTATGGCTTTTGAAAGCTAAAGTCCCTCCTTCATACATATCAAACAGCTAGCCCATCGCATACTTCTGAGTCCAGCTCCTTGCGGTGGTCTCATACTTGTTCCTATCTGTCTTGTACATATGAGCAATCTCAGGAACCAAAGGATCGTCTGGATTTGCGTCCGTCAACAACGAACAAATAGAAAGTAAAACCTATAATTGGACAAAAAGTATTTTACATTTGTTAGCACTTGAATTTGGAAGCGCCACAACTCTGTAATAGATTTATATTGAGCATTCACTAATTCAAGTAAATATTATCCTTAAATACTCTCTTGGAACTGCTCTTAGATATTAAAGTAGATCTGTTGAATTCATAGGGTTATTATGCAATATTTTCATAGACAGGAGTAGAAATTATTCTTTTTAATGTTTTTCCGGGGCGACTGTTTTGACAAGTGCATTTCTGTACGGAAAATGGACCTTGGAAATGGTCAAGGCAGGGCTCCACTGCTCCTTCAATATGTCAAGGCATATGCTTCCGTTGCTGTTGATATTCGGGTGGAAGACTTTTGTCCTGAAAGCAACCTGCAAAACACATCATGATGAATGCACAAGAAATCCATAGGTGTCTACCATCAAGGAGAAAATGCAAAGATGTTAAACATTTCTGAAGAAATAGAGCATGCAAAATACCTTAGGTGGCTTGAAAGGGTAATCTGGAGGAAAATGGATGGCGACTAGGAAAACCCCACCAGCATACGGACTATCTGGAGGACCCATAATGGTGGCTTGCCAATGAAACATGTCCTCTGCAACAGGACCAAAATTGGAAAGGAAATGAGTGAGGACTAAATAGAGTATCTGGACTCTGGAGAGCTTTCCTCATAAATGTACGACTACATGGTAAAGCATCCTTAGACCATCAAATTAAGAGTAGCTAGCACATTACAGAACAGAGAGTAAAACTGCAATTGATTACTCTCAACAGGATATTTTACAACATAAAAAAAGAAAACAGGAGACAAAAGAATGAACCACATACTTATGCAAACATAACTACTGAAACATGGCACCATGTGCTCAATAGTTTGGCCTGTGCTCCTGGTATACAATGTAAAGGCATGATTAATTACTGAAATCTTAATATTTGAAATCCCGTTTTCATCAATTACTCAAAGGGATCTAAGACTTTCAGTCATTATCGAGAAACATTTCAAACACATTATAATTCTTACCACATCACATGACCAGATCCAGATAAACACTCATCTGGAGTAGTACCCAAGCAAGGCAAAGCGAGAATATTAAAGCTATGTTTCTCAACCATTATTTACTTCGTTTATTTATTGTGATTTCTCTTTCTCGAAACTTGAAAACTCCAATTCAAAGATAAGTAATGGATTATCAAATCCACCTAAGTATTAAAAGAAGGAGCGAAAGAACTAACAATTGCAGCAAAAGAGAAAAGCTCCAATCTAAACAGAGACAGACTAGCTACTAAAAGCTTCTTTACTCAATCCAACACAAGTTGAAAGATATCATTTTAGAGACAGACCAGCTAATAAAAGTTTGTTTACGAAATCAATCTAAGACAAGCTGAAGATTTAATTTTTGAAGAAAAAGAAAAAGCAAAAGCAAATGCAAACTTCTTTAAAGCCAGTTGCGTAAACAGGATTTATAAAAAAAAAGTGCTTTATTTTCTTTTGTTTTGGTTGTTCAAGTAATGTTTTAGTATATACCAGCGCCGCAGGAGGTGGGAGGATCCTTCTGAAGATCCTTGAGCTCCTTCAAGATCCGCTTTGAAGCCATCTTCGTTCCTGGCATTCACCAAAAAACCATCCAGATCCACCTCAAAACCAACACATTAAAAATATTCCACAAGTAGATATACATATATTGGATGAAAAGAATCTGAAATTGAAAATTTACCGGAGAAATATTGGATCCTCTTGCTGGATTATCAAGTAGGGTAATCTGAGCAGAAGGGTAAGAAAACTTCACTGCAGCTTGGGACGGCTAAAAACCCACAGGAATGAAAGTTACCAGAGGAATTAGTTTTATAGGTGAAGATCCTAAATTCAAGTCCAACGGATTATATGGAGAGGAAGATTCTTGGTTTGCAATTTGTTCCGCAAGTGTTCATTTGTCCCTGGCTTATTATTTAAGTAACAAGTTAGTCCTCATCATTTCTCTACTTTCTCAAAATAAATCTTACGGATTAAAAGGATAAATAAAAAATAGCCCGAATTAACGTGTCCATACTTTTTTTTTTTTTGATAAAACAAATACTCTTGGACAATATATTGGGTTTGAATATATGCATCTCTCTAAATTCACCCAATTGTATATAAAAATAAAACATAAAGTTGCCACATTTGCAGAATCCAACATTATTGCATTAGAAATTTTTTTTAGTGTAATATAAATTATCTTTTGACACATATACAGTGTTGACATTGTTGCATTAGAATGCTGTTATGAGCCAACTCAACTGTGATGGAAAAAATACATAACTATTCAAATTATATTTTCATAAGTGCGAGACATAGATTAAATGAGCAAAATAATATTATATAGTACCAATTTAGCTATTTGATGATAACTAATGTGATATTGAATGATGAGAGAAAATAAATACATGAATAAATGACCAACTTGATTCAACTAATCATTTAATACCACATTGATATAGTGCCTAACACTAGTAGTCGAGCATCTCCAATGCAACAACGTTGACGGTGTATATATGAAATTTGAAATTTGGAGAAATTTTATTTTTACCTACATGCAGGCATAATAACTTGCATGTGTGTATATATAGTACACATCTAAACTACAAACATTCCACATTTGTAGTATAGATATGTGTCACGTGTGTACGTATACATAATAACATGCATGCGTGTAAGCAAAATAAAATTTCCGCTGAACCTTATATTCTTAGATATATCAAAATTTCAATTAAATTTTAATACATGCATTGTTGATGAATCAAGACTAATTTAAATCTTCTCATTAAACGTTTTATTTACATTTTGAACGGGTTTTTGTAGTATAAATACCAAGAAGAAGGAATATCAACTGGCCACTTATACACTATTAGTAAAGACCAAGAATGAACCATTTTATTGCCGTAGGCTCATATTGGGAACGTAAAGCATCTTTGTTTTTATCCGAAAGGAACACCATAAATTGAATCCAATCTTTTCTTTTCATCGTGTGTGGATATATGTATATCTACACACACATATATAACATTTTTAAATAATAATGTTTTTAAGGTAAATTTTTTCAAGGAAAAAAATAATGAAACACTTGAATCCAGCATCTTTGGAGGCAATCTCTAAATTGGCGAATACACCATACATATCTAGCTTAATAGTTGAGGTGATGAAAGCATACGTGATATTCTTTAAAAAATATATATGAAGTCTCTCAACACGTTAAATGTTGATACCACCATGATATCAATTATGTATTCAATTACGTATGTGCTAGCATTTATCGATTGTTTATTTATTTATTCTTGAAACGCATTAATCGATTATTAATAGCTTGAAAATCCAAAGATAGGGGTCGGTTTTGAAAAGTTTTACAAACTTGAGTGGCCGTTGGGGAAAAGAGCGGGAAATTGCATGGACTGGGACCGTAGGGTGCACGCGGAGGGGGGCGGCGTCGAGTGTTTTGTGCTGTTAGCGAGTGTTTAGAGACGGTGAAAACGCGCTTTTAATGTTTGGTCAAGTCAAGTTGTCAAGTGGTTGGCTTGCCTGCGGTTCTACCGTTACTATTGATGTCGTCTTTTGTTAACTAATTGTGAGTTGTCTCGTCGATTCTTCCATCCTCTTATTATATACAATAACTAATTAGTTTTTACTTTTATTAATAATTAATTGTCGTTAGCATGTTCAAATTGTACATGTAACTTAATTATTATTATTATTATTATTATTATTATTTGCCCACCGCTACAGATAACATAACAATAATAAATTAATAATAATAATGGTAACTAAACCACCTTAAAGTCTTACCCTATATATATATACACACACACACACACTAATGTGGCACGTGCGTTGCACGTGTTCAATTTTACTTTTGCTCTAATCCGTGTAGATTTTATAGTTGGTTGTGTTCATTTTAACATTCCAATAATGATAGGTATAAATATTTGTCATACCCTAAATTAGATAAATTAAAGGTTACCTAAAAAAATTAGATAAATTAGAGCTCAGCATATAGTCAAAATCTTAACATTGTATGGCATACTTGTAGAAATATAGAATCAAATGAATTTCAAATATAACCAAAAATGACACTTAGTAATGATGAGAACAAGAAAACTAAAAAACCTCGAGTTAGAGTTAAATAGAAACCAACAGTTTCCAAGTTGTTTGAACAGAGTTACAAAACTTTGCTGTAAACTCCTTTCTCTTGTTCTAGTATTGCCAAGGCTACCATGAAAAAGCAAAGTCATGCACAACTCCAAGACCTAAACTTTTGAGTATTGAAAGTAAGTTATACGAAAACATTCTAGTGCTTTTGCATCAACACAGCAATAATGCAATATGCCAAATCTTGAAATGAATGAACACCTACAAAGCTCCAAACATCGATACAAAATGCACAAAACCTCCAAATGTTGATCATCAATTTTCCATCCTTTCACAAAATGTTAGATTCTGTAATAAATGAAAACACAGTTAAGATTGCAAATTGAAACTAAAAAACACGCTGAAAAACAGAGGGATAAAAGGAAGATATAAAGAAAATTTGCCATCTAAATCCAACTATTTTAGGTTTTAGTCTCCTGAATATGAAAAAAAATTAACGTATAAACTCACCGAAAGGGACTTGGTCAGATTTGCTGCTATAATTGCTTCCTTTTTAGCTTCTGCAAACACCAAAGAAGCTAAATTTCTCCTCCGAATCAGTCTCTTGTAAGAATCGGTTAATCATACGTACTAAGAAATATAAGTACATTAACCTACTAAATCAGTGCAGTGATAATATCTACTGATGTTTTATGGACAGCAAGTAAACAAACTCCCAATTTTTTTCCTACATACGTGAATAGCACCAAAATTTTACAACATAGGAAAATTCATCTGAAAAAAAAGGAATAAAAAATATAAAGAAAATCATGTAAGACTATAGCTCTCACCTCACTCTATAAGCCACTGTTTTACAATTCAGGATTCTGTAAGAGAATACAGGCCGGTATTCACTTCTACCCTCATCTAGCCAAGCCCAACTTCTAATTTTTGAATACCAAAGCCCAACTGAGATTCAATTCTAATTAGCCAACAATTATAATTATACCATTTTTCATAGATACATTTAAGCACCTAGCAATGTCACAAATATACGAACATAAAAAACATGTCTCTACAAAGTTAAAATATAGAATGGAGGCATTTAAAATAACCACATACTGCATCTTGTACAATTCAAAGCAAATAAGACCTAAAATAGAAAAATGGGCATAATTTCACTAATATGCATTTTTGTTGCACCATTGCTGCTCCTCTAGCAAGGCCAATTCCAATTGCTTAAAACGCTTCTACCGTAGGTATGCTAACATGGCTTTCTTGATTTCTTGTTCGACATGAAATTTGTAGAAATCGATGTAAAAATATTTGACAATGATCTACTTCACCAATTGATGTAAACTAACTTACCAAATGCTAGAAAATCATAGATCGGAAGAGCACACGAATTACAAAAATTCAGAAGATGTAAAGCTAGATCCATAAAGAAATCTTTTATATAAATTTAAGTTACTATATAAATTAAAATTTGAAGTGCATTACTTATTCAATTAGATCTAAACACATATATAACTATATATATTATATTATATTTATTATATTAGAGCATCTCCAAGAGGCTCTTTAAAACCAAAATTCTCTTTATTTTAGAGAGTGAAGGCATAAAAATAAGCTCCGACAGACTCTTTCAATTATGTTTTAAAAGTAGAGAGTGGTGTTTGGTTCTCCAAATTTGGAGAACTAAATCCACTCTCCAGAATTTAATAGGTGCAAGTTTCAATACTCCTTTTTTGGTTTAACAAAACTACAATTACTTCTATAGTTCTATTGGTCGTTGAAATATAAAAATATGAATACTAATTTAATATATATAAAGAATAAAATACATGTTTCTTGAAAAAAGTAATATAACGAGTAAACAATAAAGAGTTTGTTGGAGAATGTAAGAATTTTCCCTCTTTAAATTTAAAAATGCCATCTAAAAAGTGGAATATGCTCTTTTATATGAAAGAGTCTTTTAGAGATACTCTTATACAATTATTTTCGTTATTGAGACAATCAAATTTAACCACACATAATTCCAGCTCTTTTTACTCCCAAGTCTTAGAATCAACTTAGGAATCATATCTTATATTGTAGTCAATGGGAAAAAGAGACTAACAAGATTACCATTTGGATCCTGATCGTGATTCAAATCGATTGATTGCCTCAGTACAAGTAAATAGGAAACAGTGATAAAGCACAAAACACAATATCTTTTGGGAAAAACAGAACATAAAAATGATAGAGCACAAAACACATCCTCGGTCATATTTCCCCATGCAGCGTTTATTCCACCATGCATACAATTTTTACATGCAATTATTAAAATCCATCCAGCTGAGAGAGAGATTTTGCTTTAAGGACATCCAAATCATGTAAGGCTTATTTTTTTATTTTTTCCTGCCCTTGTACCTTTCTCCTACTTTAGATGGACGAGTTTCTAATTTTTTTGAATTCTGTTATTTATTTGGCTTGCAATATTCTTGAACCTTTTTGCTTCCTCTACTAAAACTCAAGTACTTGACATAATTTCTGGAAAGATCAAGGTTGTGTTCCATGTTCACCCTCAAAATTTGTCAACTTGTCAAGCTCAAAATTTTTGTTACATTCAGAGTTTGTCCATATACATCATCTTAAATCTGTTCTGCCAATGGAATTGAGACTAAATTTTAGTTAAGTTTTGTACAGTGAAATTTCAACACTAACAAAATTGTTTATTATGCAGCTTGGTTTGTCGGCCACTTGATTATTACATATTGCTTTCACTAAATACTACTTGATCAATAACGTTTAGAACTTAGAAAACTATATAATATGGTTATCGGGAAGTTTAAATTTCTAATATATTGTCTTTGACAATTAAGCAAAAATACTAAATGCTTTAGTTAGATGATTTGCATCGGATGTTTCTTCCTATGTTTAACTTTTACTCTATTATATCACTGCTTAAGGAAACAAATAATATCAAGCAATACAAATAAATGTATTTGAAGATTTTGATAATATCAACTTCGACATAAAGGTGTGTATATTTTGCGGACAAGAAGGTTGTCTTGTGTCAAATCCCAGTTTTTCTTTTCTTCCCCCCCCCCCCAACCCCAACCCCAACTTTGAAGATCATTCCATATGGTTTCTTTTATTATATCATGCCTACATCTTTAAAAAGTCACAATTATGACTCTATTTAGTTTAGATGAACGTGATTCTTGACAAGATCTATAACTACAAATGCAAGATTGGGATGGAGTTGCTTAATATCAAAGTAAATAGGACTATATGATGTTTAATAATGTTTTATTCCATTCGCTAGATTGTGTTAGAGGAGTTTCTACTTTAATATACTTTCTTCCTTTTATTTTCCCAATTTATTTTAATTATAATATTTATTATTTACAATGTCTTGAACCCTTTTCGCCTTTTCTCTGCAGCATCTTCTTTTGCTTAGAAGCTAATACTGGCTCCGAGTTTTCTAGCAAGTTATTGATGCTTTTCAAGACTTATAAAATTTTATTGATGCTCACTTTCATGCTTTGCAATGTGTTAAAAGAGATTTAAAAAAGAAACGAAAAGAAAAGGAAGGAAGGATTCATTGATCAAATCTACAAAATCAAACAGGAAAAAGGAAAACGACATACAATGTCAGACAAGCACATATGCCATTCAAGAAAAATTCAAGAGGCATTCATTAGCACATCAAGGAGGACCTTGATTGAACGTGACGGGAATAGCTTGGTAATGCAAGCATTATTGAAACCATGCTCAGATAACTCTATAGCTGTTCTTAACAGACTATCAGATAGCAAATGAGTGAACTCAAGTAGATCCAGACGGTCCTGGAAAAGAGCAGCAACCTAGCAACCAATGTGAACCAATAAAATTTGTCAAAATCACTCTTTTTCCATGAGACTATAAACAAAAGATTGCCATATGGCATTTGCTACTCTACAACACCAGTTCGAGCACTTTAAATTAACAATATCTTCACCAAAGGAAAACAATCATGCAAAAAAACAATAATAAATAAATAAATAAAAGGAACGAAACCTAAGAAATGCAACAGAAATCTGGGACAAATCAAGTAAATATTTTATCTGTTCTTCTGACGTTTGGATAGCAGATTATGAATATCTGTAAATCCACCAAAATAACACATCAAATATCACACAAAACAAGAATTGAGAAACTATACAGGAGAAAAGCAAAAGAAATGAAATGCCTTTAATCAATCACTGCAGTCATTGCTTCTAAAAATGGAAAACCAACAAAATCCACAATGGCCGCATGAAAAAAGATGGATAAAACAACTGGAAAAATAAGGCTAAAAAAAAGGAAAAACAAAAGAAAACAATCGGACCTTTAATAACCCATGACCCTTCACAAAATATGACGACTAATCGAATACCCAAAAATCAGAAGGCTAAGCAAAATGACACCGAAATGAACCGAAAAACCCACGATATAAAAACCGGCAGAAACCCATGATCTACAAATAGAAAACGAGAACAACCGAAAAAAGAAAGAGGCTAATCGATTGGTTTTTGATATGATCCTCAGAGACCTTTTCCTTAGGGTTGTGCAAACGGGTTTCGGTCCCTGGTTTTTGTAGGACCAAGACCGGACCAAACATCTTCGGTTCGGTCCCGGTCTCGGTCCTAAAAATGGCAAGCCCAAACGGTTTCGGCCCCAGTTCGGGCTCGGGTAATGAATTCGGCTTTTTCGGGCTTATGAAAAAAATTTTCTATAGACTTATTAACGTAAAAACACATATAAACAAAGTTTAAAATAAACAAATTGAAGAGCTTTATACGCAACAAAAGTATTAACATGTCTCTGTAAGGTAGAAGCACTAGAATTATTTGTATTTCTCATTTTTTTTATTTTAACAAATCTAAAATTATTAAATATTCGAAATATATATCCTAAATTGGAAAATAAATGTAAAAATCATAAATATTATATATACTTTATAATTTTAATAATTTTACAATACAATTTTGATATTTTCAAAAGATAAAAGATAGATAATTCCTACTTTATTATATATTTATAGGGATTAAATATTACAAAAATGATGTAACTGTCAAAAATAAATAACACTTACAACTTAAAATAAAAACAAGAAAATCAATTTCACATTTTTTACCAATAAGAAAACCACTTGAATAAATGAGAAAATGTATAAGCACAAATTCTCTACGTCTATATATAAATATATTTATATATATTATATAATAATAGCATGTAACTTAAATAGAGTCAATAAACATATTTTAAATTTG
>CAVNYN010287524.1:0-45557 GCA_963692815.1 Nyctanthes arbor-tristis | reverse complement strand
ACCCCCCCCCAACCCAACCCCACAAAAAAAAAAAAAAAAATTCTCTTGTTGAACTTTGTGTGTGTGTGTGTCTATATATATATATATATATATATTTATATAATTTATTTTGCCTATGCCTATGTGCATACGTGGCAAATTTATAAGCTATAAATGTGTCGGGGCTTATAACTTAAATGTGTATCATATTTGCACGCATGCATAAATATATGCTTGTGTGTAGGTAAAATAAAATTCTTGATATATATATATATCAGTTTTTGTATGGAAGGTTTCTCTAAATCACTAATTTCTTGGTTTTTATAGTTGTCGTCTCCATAGCGGTCCTTACAGCATGGTTTTTATAGAAAACATCATTTATATATCGCCTTAGAAAGATTGCCTCTTTTCACTGATGGAAACTGATGTATCAATCCTCCATGAAGTTTGGCAAGCACTCAAATATATCAACGTCACTCTTACCATTAAGCAATTCCTATATATCTCTCACCGATATAATTTGGTGAGTCTTGCTTATGGGAAGTGATCCCGAAATTCCAAAATACAGTCCTATATCTCATCTAACAGCCCGGGTAAATCCGAAAACGGCAAAGGCATTTGTTGAACCGGTCAGGTTTGGACCGTTCCATCGAGCTGAAAAGAAAAATAATAAACTAAAAATAAAAACAACAAAACCTGACAAAAAGCAAAACGAAACAGATTTCAATTGGTTCAGGTTTAGAAACTTTACTGAACAAGAGTTGGTCGAGTCTATCTGAAAAAAAACCCGAACTGACTTGGCTTGTGCCCGCCTTGAGACTTTTCCACTTCAAGGGGAAAACGTGACTTATTTTTGAGTTTTATGTTTTCGTTACAATGTCTTCTATTCTCATTATACGAATTTGAAGGGGTACGTTTTGAGAGATTTTTCTGAAGAGTTTTATTCAAAGTTGATTTTTTTTTTTTAAAGTTAAATTTATAGGAAACTAGGTAGTGAGAATGTAAAAGAGATTATAGCCAATGAGACCGAGTGTAATTTTGTTCGCCCCTTTTAACGGGGCATCTATACCTCCTCTTAAATATGAGTTATTTTCAATTAATAATAATGATTAAATTTAATATTTTAATTAATACCAACACTTTATTTTTCTCTTCATTAGTGGAGAGTGTGATTGGAAGTGATTGGAACTAACCCTCATTTAACATAAGGTATAGATACCCTTGTTAAATAGGTTGAACAAAATTACACTCTAATGAGACCCAGCACATTTAGTTAGGGGCTAGGTCAAAGCTTATGACCTAGAGGCCCTTGATTTGATTTCTCTATATTTGGGGATTTTTTCCATTTGTTGTAAATTTATTTATTTGTTGTAAATTTATTTCTATCTAGTGTAAATCTTATTTGCGTTGTGATTTAGTAGAACTCATATCGACACACATTTATACTTTTAAAATACAAATTGTATTTGTACTTAAAAAATGTCAAAAGGATTATATAGAAAATTGTGAATTTTTGTTTTTTTTTAAAAGGAATATGTATCATTTATAGGCTTTATGATGACTATTGTACGTAGAATCATGTACATAGCCAAAGCTTGTCATGTTTGCAAACTTTTAAATTCTCCTACTTTCTCTTATTTTTTTCACACTTAAATTTGATCAGATAAATCATATTCATACTATCTCACCCACATATACTATACAAATCTTTACTATTTAACTCTACTAATTCTCTCTCTTATTTTATATAAAATTAGTTTATAAACACCTACACTGTAGTGCGAGTAAAATGAGTAGGCACGCGTGGAGCCTGAGATCATTTTTCCCCTAAAAAGGACGCTGCGATTTTATCTTGAATAGGTCAAATAATAATTAATTCGAATTTTTCACATGACCAAGTACACTTATCAAATATTTATTTGTCTGCATCGTTTGAATAATTTGATTCAAGTGATAATTGCTTCAGAAACGGCCCAAAAATAACTAATGACAGCATCTTTGCCATCTAGAGCGCACGTGCATACAAAAAATAAAAACAGAGGTAACAACAATCAAGCCAGTTAGGCAGTCCATCCGCTTGGCGAGCACCGCCAGTACTGTAACACTCAACTTTCTCATTAACAATAGCTAGTATATTTCATAACATATTAACTAATTTTTATTTTTAATTGACGAATATGGTACGTATGATGTTAACATTGCTAATTAATGTTATAAGAAACTTTGTTTATGTGACTGTGACAGGGACTCAGAGTGCACGATATGTTTATTCCGAGAAATTTATTTATATGAAGAATTTTGAATGCTTATAATATTTTGGTAATCTTACAGTAATTTATGTTACAATTGTGATAAGAATGATGAAGAAAACAAGAAAAAGAAGTGCCAACTTTTAGATCTTCAAAAGTCTGACTGTTTTGGGAAATTCATAAAAAAAAGTTTAAGGTACTTGCTTTATTTTGATTTGCAGGTTCTTTTAGGAATTAAAGACGAGGGATCTATGATTTTCATGATTTATAATTTATGCACGTATGAATCTGAAGATGATTGATATAGAATTTCAAATAGTAGAAAGATGATTATTTGCATGTTTTGGTGATTGAGATTGTATTGAAACATGTAGTAGGATTATATGATGGTCTAGAATTGCATCATCATGATTAGGGATGACAATTTGAACCAACCCGGCTGAAAACCCGTGGGGTTCCGAACCGAACAGGGCAAAAATTTTTCGCCCGGCGGGTTGGAATGGTATGGCGGGGCGGGGCGGGGCCGCCCACCCCTATTTAAATTAAAACAATTAAAAATAAATAGAAAAAAATAAAAAATATATTAAAAAATGCTAAATGGGTCAGAAATCCTGACCCGATCAACCCTGCGACCCGTCCCGACCCGATCCGACCCAAATTTTGAGCAGTCACGGCGCTGGCAAAATCCTTCGCGGGTCTATCTCGCCCTAAACCCAACCCATTGCCATCACTACTCATGATGATTGATGATTTGAAATTGATTAGAATAATTTTCAAAGGAATTAGGTGGTAAAAATCGGATTTGATAATTGCTGGAAATTTTCAGCAAATGTAAAGGATTTTCAAAACTATTTTTCAAGGCCCTAATGATGTTAGAATTAGACATATATGCCAATCAAAAGCTTTTTCTGTCTACTTTCCGATGCAATTAATTTTAATGAAAACAGATGTTTGACCAATATTATACGAATTTTTAAGTGACAGGTGTTAAGCTGTCAGATTTTCAGAAATCTTGTTTATGCTTTATTGCTGATTTTTGACTACTCGGATGAGATTTTATGATATAACTATATGACTAAAGGTTTTTTTTTTTTTTTGTCTTATTAAAAATACAAATATGATATTAAAGGTTAGATGTGAAATGAGTTTTTGTTGTGTATTATATATATATATATAAGTTGGTATGTGTTATTAATATTTTTAAATCAAGATTAACATGAACTATCATGAAGGTGCGCTACTGAAGGCCCATGAGTCACGACAACAAAGCTTTGTTGGTTTGAGTAAGTAAGGTAAGAGTACTCTTACCTGCAATATGGATTACGATAGCTAAGCATTATATAATAGATCCATTGAATGGCTTTGCCAAGATTGAATTTAAATAATGATAATGGTTAATATTTTAGGTTATTTACGTATAGGATGATGGAATGAATTGGTATAGAATTTGATATTCTATACCTGAGTGACAATTATGATGATGAGTTTTGTGTTGATGGATGATGGAATATATATTTTTTGAAATATTTTAAAAAATCAAAGCGTTGTACAAATTATGATGATGACGATGTTGTCTTGGCAAGTTCGGGGTCACTTCTTCGACATTTCAATGACAAGCGCGCTATGATGGTACAACGCTAGGGCGCCATAGATGGTATTTTCAATATAAAGTATTTTCAAAGGACTACGTTGGTGAGATGCTTTATTTCTTCATTGTGAGTTTGTATGTACCTTACTAAGCACCTAACTTATTAGTATATCCATATTGTAGATAAAGGTAAAGAGAAGCTATGAGCGTGGGAAAAGAATGCAAGAATGGTGTGTGTGGTAGTGTGTGGAATGGAATCCTTAGAATGATTTATTCAGAATAAAGAAATTATGAATTTATATTACGAATTTCTCAAGAATAATTTATTCATGTTATCGCTTATCTATGTTATTTATTTTGAAGTTAGATTAATTAATATACATTTTTTAATACAAAATTTCACTATGATGTCGTTTGATTTCATTAGTCAATCACTTTAAGAGATTTTTTTTAATGTACAAAAAGATATTATATAGGTATTTAGATTGCACTCTTATAAATGTTAAACATGCTCATCGTGAGAGGGAAGGCGTAGCGACCTAAAATTTTGATAAAAATTGTAAACTCGTTTTATAAAGTCGCTATAATCTTTCGATAAACAATTTTATACTCACGCTCGTCCACTTAAACTTTGAAGCCAAATTTTATGCATTCATCTCAAGCCGGTAAAATTCCAAGTCGTTTCATTGTCTAAATTTGTTTTGATAGTCCATTTACATAATTTTTGGCTCCACAAATTAACAACCATTTGAAACCTTTATTTTTCCAGAATAATTCCTTCATTCTTTCCATCCTTGAGAAACAATTAGACAGACAAAGGGAAATCAATCACCATGTAAATTTATTCTTATCACCTAAATTGATACTAGTCCTCTCAATTCTCACCAAGCGAACTGTCATCAGCTCAATCATCTTGAAATTTTCCATGTAATTGATAGACAAAAAACTCAATTTACTCTTATTTCCTTCCTCATCTCCTCAAGAATCAGTATAAATAGGGCCATCTTTCACCTTTTTCTTCCACAAGAAATTCATTCAATTTCCATAGACTCATGCGTGTTGTTTCATTCTAGTTGGTAAGTCTTTCCTGCCAGAGCTACACCGGAATAACACACCGCTGGCTACCCAAACCTGAAACTCACCAGAAATTCCATCATATTCATACATATATAGAGCATACACAACTATACAGCCAAAATCCATTGAAATACACACATCCTCACACCCTGCACCACCACTCGAGTCGCCGACAGCAATGGGTTTGCCGGAACCCCTTCCCGTCACGTCACTTCTCATCCCACCCCTTTAAACCCACTGTTAAGCTAAAACCCATCGCCGGAAACCCTCCAACTTTGGGCCAAATAGCTCGAACGTGTGATCTCCCTCAGCCATCAACTTCCACCTCACAAACCACCATCACACCCCAGTTGCCTTCTTGCTCTCTTCAATTCTCTGTTTTATTATTATTATTTTTTGTTTGCTTCATTCTGGGTTCTCCCGAAATCAAGAGAAAAACAATGTTTTGTCTTTTAATTTAATGGTTTTTGCATCCCAGGTCTCTAGGTTTTGTTTACTCAAAAATCAGTCTCCTTAAGTTCTATATTTGTCCAATTAAGTCCTAAAGTTTTTAGCTTAAGTTGAATATGGTTTTCATCTTTCTAATTTCACAGATTCGACCCTAAAGTCTAGCACCCACCTTTTCAGTCCCAATCCTAAAATATTTTAGTGTTCCAATTTAGTCCTTATAGTTGATTTATTTTTCTATAAGAAATTATTTTTGCAATACTAAGATAAATTAATTTCTTTTGGCTAGACGAGGTGCGAGTGTAATTGAATGATCTCAAAACTCTTGCTCAAACTCGAAAAGCTTATTCGAGGTAGGTTTCTTCTTTATAAAAGTTATTTATTTAAAATTGCATACTTTTAGTTAACTTCTGTGGCAATTATGTGCGTTAAACTGTATTTATGAGAATTTTGCGATATGCATGAGATTAATTATTTTATACAAAGAATGAGAATATTTTCCTTAAGCATGAGAACTTGCATATTAAATGCATGAAAATGTGCATCTTGAATTTATGATTTTATCTGAGAATTGAGATACGGTATTTGAGAAATTAATTACATATTTATGTGTATTATTACTATTTACGTTGACTATTATATGCACTGAACCTACTGAGTTTTTCTATGAAATATTCACCCCTTTCATAAATTGATAAATTTTCAGACTCTGGAGCCGGTGGCGCGTGTGGTGGTAGATATTGATTATTGTACAATCATTTTATTCATTTCAGCTTTATTTAAGATTTTATCATCAAGACTTTAATACATTTGATTTGGGGATTTTTTGTAAAGAACGAATTTTATTATTTATCGAAATAAGAATTTCCGCACTTTACCGTTTATTTTTAGAACTCAAGTTGTTTGAAAAGTTATTAGAAATGATTTAACTAACATTCTGGGTATTCAGAACTCAAGGCGTTACAGAAGGATTTTGAGTTCTTGAAGGGTGTGGTCTTCTACTTTTGCTCAGTTCTTTGTAGTTGGTGAGGCACTAGGTCAGGTCAGATGATGACCTGGTAAATAAAGACTTGGATCTTGGTGAGTATAATGGGAAGGAGCTACGAGGTGAACAACTTATGCTTCACATATAGCTATCCACAAATGAGACCTTAGTTATGTTTTATGCAACTCTCTAGAGGTAAAACCAGGTTTCTAGTTTGGACTACGACTATTGACCATTCTTAGACCATTGGCTGTCGACTTGCTTCATTCCAGCTCAGCTCGGGTAACATTCCAGATCGGCTATAACAATTGCCCCCTCCTTTGAGTTCGCACTTTGGTCTAGGCAATGTGTGAACTCAAACTTGCTCCTGGATGAGTTGAACTTTCATTATGCTTCTGTCCTTCAAATCAAGTGAATGTCATCTCTTCTTGTTTGTCTTTTTTTTTACTCCTTTCCTCTTTTTTTCAAATCTTCTTCTCGAAGAAATCTTGGGAGGTCTATAAGCCTTTGTTGATGCCAAAATCTACTTTGACTCAACAAGCGCCAATGAGAAGTGTTGTAAGTACACTCAATTGGAACAGTTGTCATGCTTTTTGACTTAATTGTAAGCAATTGTCTGCACGGGGAAAACAAATGCCAACCTTATAATAAATGCAACTATCACATCTGCCTTAAGTGATGGGGTGTACAAGTTGGCTTACAAGTTAGATCACAGCTAACACGTTTGTAGAACTACGCGACGATCTCGATTAGGTAAGACCTAGAGGTCTTAAGGTTGTGAGGTAGGACCAAAAGGTCATCAGCTTGTGAGGTGGGACCAAAAGGTCTTGAGCTCGTGAGGGATTACTTGGAGGTCTTGAGCTCATAAGGGAGACCTGAAGGTCTTCAGCTCGTGAGGCATGATCTGAAGGTCTTAAGCTTATGAGGGATGACCTGAAAGTCTTGAGTTCGTAAGGCTGGACTTGAAGGTCTTGAGCTCATGAGGGATGACCTGAAGGTCTTGAGCTCGTAATATGGGACCTAAAGGTCTTGAGCTCATAACGTAGAACTTGAAGGTCTTGAGCTCGTAAAGTGGGACCTGGAGGTCTTGAGCTCATGAAGGATGACCTAAATGTCTTAAGCTCATAACATGGGACTTGAAGATCATGAGCTCATAAAGGATGACCTGAAGGTCTTGAGCTCGTAATGTGGGACCTAAAGGTCTTGAGCTTGTAAAGGATGACCTGAAGGTCTTCTCTCATTGGGCGGGACTTGAAGGTTTTGAGCTCATGAGGCATGACCTGAAGGTCTTGAGCTCGTAAGGGAGACCTGAAGGTCTTCAACTCGAGAAGCATGACCTGAAAGTCTTGAGCTCATGCGGGATGACCTGAAGGCCTTTAGCACGTAATGCGGGCTCTTCCGATCTCTTGAGCTCATGAGGGATGACCTGAAGGTCTTGAGCTTGAAAGATGAGACTTAAAGGTCTTGAGCTCGTAAGGGATGAGCTGAAGGTCTTGAGCTCATAAGGAAGACCTGAAGGTCTTTAGCTCGTGAGGCATGACTTGAAGGTCTTGAGCTTATGAGAGATTACCTGAAGGTCTTGAGCTCTAAGGCAGGATTTGAAGGTCTTCAGTTCATGAGGGATGACCTGAAGGTCTTGAGCTCATAAGACGGGACCTAAAGGTCTTGAGCTCGTAAAGTGGGACCTAAAGGTCTTGAGCTCGTGAGGTATGACCTGAAGTTTTTGAGCTCATGAAGGATGACCTAAAGGTTTTGAGCTCGTGAGGCAGGACATGAATGTCTTGAGCTTGTAAAGTGGGGCCTTAAAATCTTGAGCTCATTAGAGATAACTTGAAGGCCTTGAGCTCGTAAGGTGGGACCTAAAGGTCTTGCTCTCATAAGGCAGGACTTGAAGGTCTTGAGCTCTTGAGGTATGACCTGAAGGTCTTGAGCTTATAAGGGATGACTGAAGGTTTTGCTCTTGTAAGGCAGGACTTGAAGGTCTTGAGCTCGTGAAGGATGACCTGAGGGTCTTGAGCTCCAAGGAAGACCTGAAGGACTTCTTCTCATAAGGCGGGACCTAAAGGCCTTGAACCATAAAGTGGGGCCTAAAGGTCTTGAGCTCGTGAAGTATGACCTGAAGGTCTTGAGCTCGTAAGGGATGACCTGAAGGTCTTGCTCTCGTGAGGCGGGACTTGAAGATCTTGAGCTAGTGAGGTATGACCTGAAGGTCTTCAGCTCGTGAGGCATGACCTGAAGGTCTTGAGCTCGTAAGGCGAGACATGAACGTCTTGAGCTCGTAAAGTGGGACCAAAACGTCTTGAGCTCGTGAGGGATGATATGAAGGCCTTGAGCTTGTAAGGTGGGACCTAAAGGTTTTGCTCTTGTAAGGCGGGACTTGAAGGTCTTCAGCTCGTAAGGTGGGACCTGAAGGTCTTGAGCTCATAAGGGATGACTTGAAGGTCTCGCTCCCATAAGGCAGAACTTGAAGGTCTTCAGACGTGTGCTCTTCCGATCTCCTGAAGGTCCTGAGCTCATAAGGAAGACTTGAAGGTCTTGCTCTCATAAGGTGGGACTTGAAGGTCTTGAGCTGGTAAGGTAAGACCTAAAGGTCTTGAGCTCGTAAGGGATGACCTGAAGGTCTTGCTCCCATAAGGAGGGACTTGAAGATCGGAAGAGCTCATGAAGTATAACCTGAAGGTCTTCGGCTTGTGAGGCATGACTTGAAAATCTTGAGTTCATAAAGGATGACCTGAAGGTCTTGAGCTCATGAGGGATGAACTGAACTTCTAGAGCTCGTAAGACAGGACCTAAAGGTCTTGAGCTCGTACAGTAGGACCTGAAGGTCTTGCTCTCATAAGGCAGGACCTGAAGGTCTTAAGCTTCTGAACGCTCTTCCGATCTTGAAGGTCTTGAGCTTGTGAGGGATGACTTGATGTGACTGGCTGTTTAGATTCTACTCTGCCCGTCCTTTTGTGTTTGATTGAATATCTAGACTGGGTCTTTGGATTTCTTCTTGTCCATCATTTTGTGTTTAGCTAAACATCTGGACCAGGTCTTTTTATTTTGTGCCCATCTTTTTGTGTTTAAATAAATATCTGGATCAGGTCTTTATTTTGTGCCGATCCTTTTGTGTTTATTTAAACGTTGCTCTTCCGATCTTTTCATTTTGTGCCCATCCTTTAATGTTTATTTAAACATTCAGATCAGGTCTTTTTATTTTCTGCCCATCTTTTTGTATTTTGTTAAAATCTAGATAAGGTCTTATTATTTGGTGCCCATCCTTTTTTCTTTGATTAAACATCTGGATAAGGTCTTATTGTAGCTCTTAATTCTCATGACTCTTAGCCTTAAGAAAGGGTTTAATTGGAGCTTTGTTTAGGCCAGGCTAGATATCATTCTTTTTAACCTCACTTTATTTTGAGGTCATCTTCATGTTCGCCCAATTATTCTGCTCTTCGTAGTTGAACTGATTGTTTCCAACTCTTCATTACTGAGTTGAGCTGAATGATCAAATTCCTCATTGTTGAGCTGATTTCGATATTCCAACTCTTCATTATTGAGCTGATTATTTCTAACTCTTCACTGTTGGGTTGATCTGAATGATCTAGCTTTGTATTTTTGAGTTGGTTTTTCAAGCTCTCCACTATTGAGTTGATCTGAATGATGCAGCTTTTTATTTCTTCATTTTGATGAACTGACTGCCACTAAGTCAAAGCTGCCACCTCGAGTTCGGGGCCTCGATATGCTAGGGGCTTTAGCGCTGAAACTGCAAAGGCTACTCTCAATTCTAGACTACAATAACTGAGCTCATGTATCTGAAATCTAGGCTGCAATCCAGAACTCTTGAAGCACCGACATGGGAATTAAGCCGTTGACTTGTGCGTCTTGAAAGTTGATCAAGAAAGTCCCCGCGAGAGATCGGAAGAGCACACGTCTGACTTTTCTCTAATTCTTGAATTTAATGAAGTGGCTATATTGAGGTTATGGATTTAATTTCTACCGATAACAAACATGGGCTTGCCAAGATAGTTGCTGAGCCAAATAGCTGAACACCATTGATCTCAAGTTTGAACAAAATACAAACTGAAAAAATTGATTCAATGTATGAAGTAAGAGCTGCCAAACTGGTAGCTCATGATGCTAAAGCTAAGCTGAGGCTCCAAAGTATAGATGCCAACTTTGAGCTTTGAATTAATGGACTGAGATATCAAGTGGATGTTCGACTAAGCTAGAGCCTAATTCAAGTTTGCCTCTATCGAACTAAGACCCAGTCATGGCTGCCGAGCTGAATTTGGGACTCTAAACGTGTTGTCTTGGGGTTTTTCTCTTAATTTACCAAAGGGATGCCAACATAACTAGAATATATCTTCATTTATAAAGATATTGCAAATACGAGCTGAAAAGCTAGATTACTGTTGTTTCCCTTGCTTAAACATAAGAAAGAAGAGTTGATTAATAGCCCTTTTATCCAGTAACAGAGTGGCTGATTGACCGTAACTTTCGTATGAGCTCATTTTCTCAGTTGTAGAATTGCTTGAAGCTGTGGATTTTCTTACCTTCTTATGTGAAAATTGATTTGTGAGTTGAGCATGATTAATTCCAATAACCAGACAAATAATAATTAATGTTACAAAGCAACTCCAAAGTCAGTACTTTAGTCGGTGTATTTGAAAGATATAAGCCTAGCTAATATGACGGGTCAAATGATAGTTAAGTTATCTTATTTAAATCTTCTAAAAATGCGTATAAGATTTTTCATTTCACTCTCCCGTCTTTTGTGTATAGCAAAAATTTACTGATAAATTGATTATACAAGAATTCCTTAACTAAAATTTCTAAATGGCCAAAATTTCTAAATGGCCATTGATTTTGAGGTATCAGGTACGTGATAAAATTGCGTAATGACGAGGAGAAGAATTTGCTTATCTTTAATTTGTGAAATGAAGAGACACGGTTAAACAAAGCGGGGTTGGACACAATGGCATCTCTAGGACTTTCTTCACGATTCAATGTTGCCAAGCCATATTATTAGTACTGCCAACGTGGGATTTTGACTTCCCAATCAAGGATTTCCTTGAAGACCATTACGGAGCTGGGACCATCGCCGAGCTGAGCTCTCTGTATCTACCAAACTGAGTTTTCTAAGGACGAGGCCATTGTTTTAAGTGCCGGGCTAAACCATCCAAAGTTTTTTTTAATATGAATTGGGTATTGCATAAAATTGAACTCAGCCTAGAAATTTAGATTGCTGGCCAAATTTTGACCTTGAATTTACCGACCTCTCTCATCACCAAGTTGGGTTTCTCATCTCGCAGGATCATTTTTGACCCCAGATTCAAACCCGGCAAAGAAGCCAAGAACGAACTAAGAAGGGATACGTCTTTTGCCGACCTTTCTTATCACTGAGCTACGTTTTTCTTCTCCCAGCTGGGTTAACATCATCGGAGTAAAGGTCAAAATACAATCCTTAAAACTGGAAATGAAGATGGGTATATGAATTTAGCCAAACTGAAATTTGCCGGAACAAGTTTTCCTTCTCGTTGAACTAAGCTTTCTCCACCTACAAGCATTGAATTTGAATTTTGAATCTTTTGATGTTTGGGACCTAATCTCAACTCGTCGAAATGGTAAATATTCTTGCCAACTTGAAAATTATCTTGGAACTTGTGCTTACGCTAAAGGTATCCAAGATGACATGTAAAGAATGAATCCTAATGAATCACATGTAAACATCATAAATATATTTACTTAAAAATTTAATTAAAAATCTTGGAATGAAGTGAAAAGGGAAAAATTAAAGTAACAGAAGCCATTGTCTGCTCAGCTTTGCCATCTAGCTGAAGATGGTTGATTTTGATTATAACCAAGTGATCAACAGATTGATTCTTGCTCATGGTAGAAATCCGGCTGTCCGACCCTCCTTCTAGCGCCAAATTGTTGACAACAAATTAAGTTGGGATTAACCTGACATCAACAATTGATTAACCTTTGATTAGATTATTTACTTTCACAAGAATACATGTTCAAAAGAAGAAATAATAAACTTCTTCTTTCCCCCTTTAAATGTGCAATACGTTCCCCTATTTATAGTGGGAAGTGCATGAAATGTATTTGTTACAAGTATCCAACATACTTGACATATGACAATATATTTGTTACAAGTGTCCAACATCCTTAACATGTGGGTCAATAACTAAAGTACAATTAGAACTCAAGTCTCCCTAGTGGGGTGCAAAACTATCATTGATGTGACCAATCCAGTTCTTGAAGGGTGTGGTCTTCTACTTCAGCTCAGTTCTTCCTAGTCGGTGAGGTACTACGTCAGGTAGGATGATGACCTGCCAAATGAAAACCTGGAACTTGGTGAGTATGATGAAGGCCTGAAGAACAAGACTTGGATGGGAAGGAGCTGCCAGGTGAACAACTTATGCTTCACATGTAGCTATCCACAAGTGAGACCTAGGTTATGTTTTATGTAACTCTCCAGAGGTAAGACCTGGTTTCTAGTTTGAACCACGACTGTTGACCCTTCTTAGACCACTGTCGACTTGCTTCATTCCAGCTCAGCTCGGGTAACATTCCAGATCGGGTATAACAACTCCGTTAGCGGTGTTACAAGTGCAGTTTAACTTATTTGAAAAACGGCCAAGCCTTAGTGGCTGCTTGACTAGCGGCTCAGCTCTATTTGCAAAAAGAGCCGTGTCAAACCCACAGTGGGACATGTCCTCAACTTTCCCTAACTAAAATTAACCCAGTATGTTGGACCCAATTGTTGAAAGCAAGTTTTACAGTACATTGTTTCTTGAAATTCAATTCATAAGATCAAGATCCAAAAGCGCGTTAATTGAAAGATTTTGTCGTAAGAATATCAAGATTTTCTTGTGAGATGTCTGTGTAAAAGGGTGTTTCTTACACTAAAAGCAAGATGTTTATTCCGCTTCCTCGTATTCCTCATTGTTGTTAGTTGCATTCTGTTATTGTAGTTTTTGGTACTCTACCTCAAGATCATTCATGTTACTCTTCGCGTCGGTGAATTCCATTTCGTCCATTCCCTCGCAAGTGTACCAATGCAAGAAAGCTTAATCTACACGGAACATGGCAGTTGCTTGCTCAAGCGGTTGAACATCTCCTGAAATAATGAGGTTGAGTTTCCAATGAAATTATTTGAAATTCTTTCAACAAAGTAGGATGAGTTCTTGTTCCTCACGTTGATAATCTGTTCGTCGACCTCTTTTGTGCTCATCTTACCATGGAAAATGGCTGCAGTGGTCAAGTACAACTGTGACAACTCTGGCAGTGCACATGTTGTTCTTGGCATGGCACATTTGTCGGGTCGGTTCCAGGACGGCAAGAGATGGATACCGCTATCAAGAGACTTACACGTGCACTGTAGGATATAGGGGCTTCAATCAGTCCAAAACAAACAATTCATTACGCTTTCTAGTTAATGAAAGAGTTGTTGTGTTTTGCACTAGGTTATGTGAATCACATTGCTGTAACAAGCTAGGGTTGATAGCTTAGTGATTCAGCAATTTATAGAAAAGCTAAATAAAAAATTTGCCTTGAAAGATTTGGGAACTTGCATCAGTTTTGGGGTATAGAAGTACATTGCCATGATGCAAGTATGCATCTCACACTATCTCAGTACATTCTTGTACTAAAAGAATTTTGATAATGAAGGACTGAGACCAGCTATCATTCAGTGGTAAAACACTGTGAAAAACAGATTGGAAAGTCATTGGTTGAACCTAGTTTATATAGCAGTGCAATTGGAGCTCTACAATACCTCTCACACACTAGGCAGTCTTCAAAGTGAACAAATTAAGTCAGTTTCTTCAAATTCCCACTGATGTGTGTTAGAAGGTAGTATGTTTATACATCTTAAAGGAACAACGGGACAAGGCTTATTGATGTAGTGGAAGCTTGAAACTTAATGACTATGATCTAGTCTCGTTAATTATTAAGAATACCGTAACAGACCATCTTCTAAATTCTGTTGATTCACTCACGAATGCCAGAAACTAAGCATCAAACTCGTTGATTTGAAATACTCAAACATGAAGAATTTGGAAGTAATTGGAAAACAACCCAATATATTAATCTTATTCAATAAAACAATCATCAAATTACAATTATTTCCGGCTATGCTTTAAATAGAATATAATGAACTTGATGAACAAGAAATAAAAATAATAAAACCCTAAACAATAGAATACTGCTTTGTATAGATATCTAATTATATACCTATTACCATCTTCAACATTCTCTTGGGGGTCGAAAAGATTCGCCCTTGAATCATGTGTCATTGTCTTTCATCCAATACCCGTATGCACAATACCATCAGAGTTGGCATTCCTATTTTGGCTTGTTAAAATTTCCTTCATTCCAAATATAACGTTGCAAAAACTGCTCTCCATAGGAATAAATCATACAATTTGTTATCCGCCAAAGATGCCGTTAAATTTGCCCTCGGAACATCCAAACATTTAGCAAAATTTTCAACTTTGCTCGTCCAAATTTGCTCCTCAAAATTAAAGCAATTAATTAACCCATTAATCTAAGATCCATTCATGAATTTCCCCCTAATAAATTGAGATTGAATCTCAATTTAATTAGATCCATCAAAGTAGATCCATCCGTTAATGATACCAATTGACGTAGCAGAAGCGTGCAAAGAATATATATTCAACAACAATTCGTTGATTATGTTAATACTCGAATTGTAATGACCTTCAAATATTCGTTGATTACTCAGAATACTGAGTATTTTGGAATAACAAATAGACATTCTCAATAATTCTATTTCATAATCAAAATACAGCCCTTTCCTATGATAAAAACGACTTAAATAAGAAAATAAAACCCAAGCACTATAACTATACTAATGCTCCATCACTTATGGATTCAAAAAAGTGAAGATTTTAACATCAGGGCATTTGCTGATAGTGACTGGGCATCTTGCCTAGATGATAAAAGATTCACTGCCGGATATTGTGTATTTATCAAAAACAACTTTGTCGCATGGTCTTCCAGAAAGCAGCTATTGGTAGCCAAATCCAGTATTGAAGCTGAATACAGAGCATTAGCACCTTTTTTTGGGTTACTCGACTCAAAAATCCAAGTCCGACTTAAATATACAAGAAAAAAGGAGGGGATATGATGAGTGTTAACTCTCAAAAATTAAGCATTACAAGAGCACAGAATCCATAGGCTCACCAAAATAATAAAATAAAATAAAAGAAAGAAAGAAAGAAAACTAGCATGATGATCTCGAAACAATAAAAGAATAAAATGCACGTCAAAACTGCCGCATGATCATACTTTTCAAACTCTAACATGCGGCATCCCAATTCTGTCAAGCCTACAAATACCAATGCCTTAGATTTGACATATCCCACTACTCAAACACAATTTCAAACTAGTAAAAATTGGTTCGTCTATGGTGTCCGAAGGGGTATGTGGCGGTCCAGATCGGAAGAGTTGCGGGACCAGCCCCCTATTGGAAGTGCAAAACTAATATCTGAAATAAAAGCTTCACATAATTTCCATTACACAAAATTCTTTGAGTTCCAAACATGTTTGAACAAATTCAAATTTGAGAGACTGTGTGATTAATGCTAACATGCATGGGCTAATAGTGTATATCTTCATCGAACACAAATAGCAAATCAAAGTATCAATTTCAGCATAGTGGATCACTTCCGTTTCAAATTTTTGGTCTCGCTTCAGTAAAACGCAAAAAAGTGTCCCGCCTATTAGACGTGGAGATTCAGAAACCCTTGAATGAATATCATAATAAAACCAGTAGTTTTCTTCTTTATTCACTACAATTATGTGGATGGTCCATGCATGTGACTTCATAAGTAAAGTAGGAGACTTCAATGACATCGACATTAATGCTGTAGGCCACTGGCCACTTGAGTAATTTCCCATCGAAAGCAGCCAAGAAATATGGCTGCTACAAGTGTGTGGTGCAGGAAGCTCTGTCTTTGAATTATGCTCTAGGACAATGTATGTGATTCGAATGAAAAATTAGAGAAAAATTAGTACCCATCATCAAGACTGCGAGAGCAAGAGTCAAATATGATTGTATACCGGATTTAGTTGTGGCAATCGAGAACCTTAACCAGGATCACTTAGAAAATTCTTTTCTGAATTTTATGCCCTTTTGATCTCTCTGCTCATTGATCCTCTGCCATGAAATTGCTGTCAAAGAATTACAGCCTTCTTTAATTACATCCTTCTTTATATTGCAACACAAGTTGGTTCTTTGAAAATTTTCGCTCCTCAATGTTTAAAGGAGATTTTTTATAATTGTCAAAAATATTAAGTGCTTCCTCCAATAAAAGTATGAGGTGAAGATTCATTAGGCGGATGAAAGAAAAGTAAAGTCTAGTGTAAGACATTGAGAGATTGCCTTATCAATATATCCAATCGAAATAATAGCAATAAAGGAAAAGTTAGAAATAGAAGAAGATGCAATGAAAGAAAAGTAAGGTCTAGTGTAAGACATTGAGAGATTTGCCTTATCAATATCCAATTGAAATAATAGCAATAAAGGAAAAGTTAGAAATAGTAGAAGATGCAAAAGACTAAGTGTTAAGCAAAACCAAAAAGATTTGATATATATGGCACAAGGAATAATTTCTCAAAACTATGCTCTTCCGATCTGTTTATTTTAACATAACAAGTATCAAAGCAAGTATACGCAAGAAATTACAAAAGAGTGATAACTAACATCAAGAATGCACAACCCTATCAAGAATAAGAGAGCTACTTTTGAATTTCAATTTGATTCCCGATCAATATCCGCAGCAACAATATCGTCGGTGTAACTGGATGAGCAACTTTCATTAATGGAATAACGAGAACTTAAAGAGGCCTGATTACACAGTACTGTATCTTCTTTTATCCTTGATCTTATAAGAACATCAAGATCAGATGCTACTTCTTTCATGCATGGCCTTTTTCGTGCGGTGAACTTGATACATCTTTTTGCAATCATAGCAAGTGCTAAAATCTCTGTATCTTGAACATCACTTGCAATTCGCTTATCTATCACCTTGAAAATGTTGTTCTCCTTGATTGCTGATAGAAAGTGATGAACTAAGCCTAAATCTGTCTTGGAAGAGATGGCTTCTCGTCCTGTTAAAAGTTCAGCAAGAACAACTCCAAATGCATAAACATCACTCTTATCATTAAGCTGTCCTGATCGAAAGTACTCAGGATCCAAATAACCAAAAGTGCCTCCGACCAAGGTTGTTAAGTGGGTCTTGTTTATGGGCACTGATCTTGAAAGTCCAAAATCAGAAATGAGAGCCCTATAATTCTCATCTAGTAGTATATTGCTAGACTTTATGTCCCTGTGAAAAATTGCAGTTGCAACAGATGAATGTAGGTAAGCAAGTGCTCCTGCTACTTCTGCAGCAATACGTAACCTATTCTCCCAAGAAAGGGTTGAGATGTTAGGCTCATCACGAAGATGGTATGAGAGGGTGCCATTGGATATGTATTCATACACAAGTAATGGCACTTCAGTCTCCAAGCAACAACCTAACAACTTTACGATGTTCCTGTGACTTATATGTGATAGAATAAAAACTTCATTAATGAACTGACCCACTTGATTCTCATCAACGATGTTGGATTTCTTAACCGCTACTATGCTTCCATCTGATAGCATTCCTTTGTAGACAGTGCCAAGTCCTCCCTTACCTAGGAAACGACTTTGATTGAAGTTGTCTGTTGCCTTTTCTAAGTCTTGACGGGAGAAGAGTTTTATTGCCGGTGCAGTTCCACTGGTTGATGATGAGATGTGGTGCTGTAGTAGCAAGCCTCCATTCCTCTTGAAGAACTTTTGTTTGGCTCTCTTGTCCATTCTCTCCTTATGTTCCCGATTAAGCCATAGACAAATACCTATTAGAATTAGAAGAATCAAGGCAGTTCCAGCCCCTGTGAAATGCAAATTAAGACCATCAGTTCAATTCATGGAGAAGAAAAATGAAGAGAACTAAATATAGAGATATATTATACCTAGGTATATGGGGATGAATCTAGGTCTCTTCTGCTCAATTGCTTTGCAAAGGTAGCCACCGGCAGTGTTAACACAGTAAGTGTTTTCGGGGCAATTATTTCTGCTCTTTGTGCTACATTCATTTACATCTAAATCATTTGGGAAAAAGATAAAAAAATAACACTGGGTTAATTAGTGGATTATAAGTCCCTGTGTTGCATAAAGATAATTGTAAGTTGAAAATTGTTTGGAAGGCTTCTCCGGGAGAGGAAAAAAATTAAACAAAAAAATAAAGAGAAGGTGGGGGATTCTCGTTAATTAATAATGAACAATACCTTTGCATCCATTGTGGAGGTAGTTTCCTTGATAACCCGGCTTGCACCGACATCGGTATCCCCTAAATCCATCAGCGTCAACACAATCAGTGTTTTGTCGGCATGCATAGCCTTTGATTTTGCTGGCATGTTTGCAAGTGGTATTTTCAATTGCCCACTCGAGAATCAAAGGCAAATCATATTCAGTAAAATCGTCATCGTCTCATGTGCGCGACACTGATGTATTTAGTAACTTCAAGTATAATATAATTATTATCTCACTAATAAATGATACATCTACGCGACACATGTTTCTACAAAATTTGTCGTGTTTTTTTGTAAGCATTCACAGGTGGATGTATTTTTTTGCCCCAAGAATTATAGATGTCAAGTAATGATTGATTGGAAATGGTCCCTAGAAGGGAAAAAAAATCTTTTTCATATTCATGGAAGAAGGAACTAAAGCCAATTGATTGCATCTATAGATTGATGGCATAATGGAAGCTAATTTCATGGCAGAAAAATGGAAAAAAACCAATCATTATCATAAAAAAATTATAATTAAAGCGAAAAACCAAAAAAAAAAAAAATAAGGAATGAAAGTGTTACCGCTAGAGTCACAACATGTTTTAGGCGGGAAAACAAAGAAAGACACTTAAATGCCTTTGTTTGTGTGTATATATACATTAGATGCGCCAATTCTCTCATGCGTGGCATTTAATTTTTCGTGCAGTTAAAATATTTCATACATCTTTTCGCAACCTGTGGAAATTTCTATGGAAAAAGGATTATGTAGGAAATTATGAAATTTTGTTTTTTTATAAGGAACAAATATGTAGTGCCGTTTTATTTTTACGTTCCATTATGTGTATCATAGTCAAGCTTGTCATGTTTGTAAACTGTTAATATCTCCTACTTTCTCTTATTTTTTTATTTTTTTTCAAATTTCAATTTTGTCAAACCAATTATATCTATAATATCTCGTGAGACTAACATGTACTACACAAATTTTTACTATTTAATTCTACTAATTCTCTCTCTTATTTTAACAATATATTTTGTTAAAATATAAGAATAAAACTTCATACATTGGTTTTCAAAGCTCCTTTTCTCAAAGTCTATCTTCATTGAACATTGAGTATCAGCTCCATATCCATGGATAATGACGGAGAACAATGCGAGTCTTAGATCTATGGCTGTTTAGAATACAACACTACAGAAAGGGAGCTGGAAGAGAAAAAAGAATTGAAGGGACATCAACCGTGGAAAATTTGTTTCTTCAAATTGGCAGATTTTCATACACTTGAGAAGTAATATTGTTTTCTTTTTCATTTTCCCTTTTTCTGGTTTTGAAATTTGTCAGGAAATTATCATGTCCTGTTTTGGATTTTCATAGGACCGTTCCAATGAAAGAGCAAACTTTTTCAACCCTCCCAACCCAAGCCGCACCGACCCAACCCAACTCGATTCAGGTTGGGTTGGTTTCACTTGGGTTGGTTTTACCCCAAAAAACAAAAAAAATTTGAACCTGTTAAGTTGGGATGGGTTGGTATGGATCCAAAACCATCTGAACCACCCATTACCCAGCCCTAGATGTAACGATAATAAGGCCCGTTAGGCATCCAATCGATTCACGTCACGAGGCAAAAAGAGCTGAGCCAAACTCACAGTTGAATTCAAACAAGGCATGTATAACAAGAACGGCCCAATAGGTCTGAATCAGGACAGGATCCAACCTGCTGATGCCAAACTATTATGGTCCAGTCCTATGTTTCAACATATAATTCGGGGAAAAGCCCAAAAGTTATTGGAATGGTTGTAATACAATTGTTGCTTTGTGATTATGGTTAGTAATGTATTCCCTCTTGTATGACATAAATTTGGATTAAACGAAATAAAATGGTAGGGTAATTCTACATAATGATTAGATGAAAAAATGGATAAGTTGTACGGAATTTTTGAATATTGATTTTTTGATGGAAAAAAATAATAAGGATTCTTACGTCAATTTCTTTTGTTTTTTATATATGAGAATAAACGTTGATTTTATGAATTCATCAACGTGCTTTAACTTTGTAGATACAAGTTAATCATGAGTAGATGACTATTTGAATATAATGAATTTGCCACGTTTAAGATCAACTGAATTATAATATACAAGAGGTAGATGATTATAATTTGCAAGTGGGTGACGTGCAAATTGATTCTTAAAGTTCAATTCTTAAGATCAAAAAGTTCGTTAATTGAAAGATATTGCTGTGAACATGAAGGTTTCCAGTGAGTTTTAAGCGTAAAGAAAAAAATTTTGGTACCCCAGTAATAAATAATTAGTCAATAAAAAACCCACATGTGTATCCAAAGACTTAACAGTAATTAAGCCATTTGAATCTTACACATGTTGATTCTTCATTTCGAAGCACCAAAAATTTTTTCGCATTTAAGGATGTTTGTTACATTGAGGGAAAAAGAAAAGACAGATGTTTTCGGATACTGAAGTATGTTGCATTCGAGAAAAGTGTTTTCAGCACGATCAAACCTGTTATAATGTTCATGAGAAGAAAATGTATTTTTAAGTGCGGCCAAACATGTTATGTTCGAGAAAGAAAAAGTACAACTCTTTAACACTTGAGACAAAAATAAAACCCAACAGTAACATATGCACAACACCAACACTGATAATAATAGACATGAAGGAACAAAATACAGTGTTACAAACCTGATCAACATACAATGAACCACAAACCATACCATACATATTGACTATGTAATTCTAACTGATCCAATGATGCCAAATACACCAATCATCCACTTAAAAGAGATACTAAAAGGGACCAATAGATTTGGATAAACCATGGAAACTAGTAAACACACCTCAAGCTGCAAGTTCCTCTTCTTCTTCCTCTTCCTCGTATTCCTCATCATCAGCAGTTGCATCCTGGTATTGCTGGTACTCTGCCACAAGATCATTCATGTTACTCTCTGCCTCGGTGAATTCCATTTCGTCCATTCCCTCACCAGTGTACCAATGCAAGAAAGCTTTACGCCTGAACATGGCAGTGAATTGCTCGCTTACACGCCTGAACATCTCCTGAATCGAGGTTGAGTTTCCAATGAACGTAGACGCCATTTTCAGACCCTTCGGTGGAATATCACACACACTAGACTTAACATTATTTGGAATCCATTCAACAAAGTAGGATGAGTTCTTGTTCTGGACGTTGATCATCTGTTCGTCGACCTCTTTGGTGCTCATCTTACCACGGAACATCGCTGAAGCAGTCAAGTAGCGACCGTGACGTGGGTCAGCAGCGCACATCATGTTCTTGGCATCCCACATTTGTTGGGTCAGTTCGGGGACGGTAAGAGCCCGGTATTGCTGTGAGCCCCTGGAGGTTAAGGGGGCAAACCCAACCATGAAAAAGTGTAACCGTGGGAATGGGATAAGGTTAACTGCAAGCTTCCGGAGGTCAGAGTTCAACTGTCCTGGGAACCGCAGACAGCAGGTGACACCACTCATGGTAGCAGAGATAAGGTGGTTTAGATCGCCAACTGAAACACAATACCCACAATTTGAAAAATATCCGAAACATGAGATCAACTGTGAACTACATTGCATAACGAGTTATCAATCTCCAATATTCACAAAGCAGAAAGAGAAACAGAGAGCAAGACTTACAAGTAGGGGTCGCAAGCTTCAGAGTACGGAAGCAAATATCGTAAAGAGCCTCATTATCCAAAACCATACATTCATCTGCATTCTCTACAAGTTGATGAACAGACAGGGTCGCATTATATGGCTCGACAACAGTGTCCGAAACCTTTGGTGAAGGAAAGACTGAGAATGTCAACATCATGCGGTCCGGATACTCCTCCCTAATCTTAGAAATAAGAAGGGTGCCCATACCAGAGCCAGTTCCTCCACCCAATGAATGACACACTTGAAATCCTATAGAATCAAGCAAAATAGCATCAGCAAGTTATACTAGACAGGCAGGCGTATGCATCCGCGTCGATCTTATTGATGCATAACTTGGTGTTATAAATTGTTGTAAACCTGATTGATAACTAGCCATAAACTAGAAAGCCTTGAGCATGTGAACTGATACATGGAGGGTGTCAATCCAAGTCTTGCTTAATAAGGTATGCATCAATGGTCTACGATATGCACAGAATAAGCTATTGTAATCGTGATAAGCATAATTTGCAATTCAGAACGTTAACATTGCAACAAGGTGCTGAGGAGTTGGGAAATAAACAGAATTACAATACTTGTGGTGAAAAATAAAAATTCACCAAAGGAGAGGGAAAAACGAAAGCAATTGCTCAACAAACTGTATTATACTAGCACAATGTAATTGGTGGGAAAACCCAGAAATGCTTCCCTAATCCTGGTGGCAACTCTTCAGATAAAAAAAAAAATGTAACAGGAGCAACAAAACCTTGTATGTAAGAAACATCCTTGGATTTTTTGCGAAATCGGATCCAAACCTAGAATCTAAGAGATGAAAGCATATAAACCCAAAGTTATAGTTATTTCTTGACAAGACAAACATAAGCACATAGATATTCATGTGATTCAAAGACAGTAATTTCTAAGACAACGAGATCTTCAAATGCATAAATGTCTGCAGCATCATTAATGAAAATCTTAGATCCCACCAAATCAGGCAACAAAAACATCAAATCACAAGAAACACAATAACCTTGTAAGCAATCGCAATTCTCGGCCTCCTTGCGCACAACATCAAGAACAGAATCAATCAACTCCGCACCCTCAGTATAATGCCCCTTAGCCCAGTTGTTACCCGCCCCGGATTGTCCGAAAACGAAATTGTCAGGCCTGAATATCTGCCCAAACGGGCCGGATCTGACGGAATCCATGGTGCCCGGCTCGAGATCCATTAAAACGGCGCGTGGAACGTACCTACCTCCACTGGCCTCGTTGTAGTAAACATTGATTCGCTCAAGCTGGAGCTCGGAATCACCGCTGTACTTTCCGGTGTGGTCGATTCCTTGCTCGTCGCATATGACCTCCCAGAACTTGGCCCCGATCTGGTTGCCGCATTGGCCTCCCTGAATGTGAAGGATTTCTCTCATTGTTTGCGAGTACTTTTGTTGTTTTGGGGAAATCAAGGAAGATTTGTGTGTTTTTTAAGGTTTTGAGGATGTTTTTTCTCGTGTCAGAAGGGGAGTGGAGGAGCGGAAATGGAGGGAGAGCACAGAAACGGAGCGATGAGGTTCGATTTTATATTAGGGGAGCAGCGCGTGATTTACACTTAGATTTACCAAATATTTTTTATTTTATTTTTGTACCCAAGATTTTTTTGTTTATTTACTAATAACTTGTGAGGTAGGCTCATCTCAATTTTTATAAGAATAAATTTAACGTATCATTCTCAACCTTTGGGTTCTTAATCTTCTTTTTCAACGTGTTGGGTCTCTAACTTTTCATTAAGGCTTACAAATGATCCTGGTGGACAAATTCCATCCAAATCTGCCATTAACTCTATTCGTGAGCTCCATATAACTTCTTCACTAAAGGGGAGCAATGGAAATCAATAAAATAGATATCTTATTCCCTCCAATTTTTCACATATATAAGGTCCATCCTCCACTAAAATACCCACAATATTAAAAAGCAACAGCTTGTTGAACAATAGAGGAATAGATGGTTTGTAAGTGTGGAAATTGAAAATTTGATATTCGAGACAACCATACGAAGGTTAGAGGGCAAAGCACGCGTCTATAATTAGAGCATAATATGATTCCTCACCAGAAGAGATGTCTAAAAATCCCATTAACTGAAGGCACATGTTCGCTGATCTTCACAGTCGTAGGGTTGTTTTTTATTTGGAAAATATTTTTTAGATCTTGGTGTAATCTATAATGAATCCTAAATCTTGGCTATGTGTTGCAAAAGATTGGCATATATGTAATATGTAATGAATCCCTTTAATGTTACGAAATTTTCCCCCAGTTAGAGCATTGTGGTTGTATAGCATGTATAGCAATTATAGGTTAAGGACGGAAGAGGGAAAAAATAAAACATTGGGGATCTAGGGTGAGAATCAATGTAAAGGTTGGGGACTTGTGGTTCAAATCCTTTGAAGAAATGGGAACCTGTGTGATACTTAGTTGAGTATCAAATGCTTGCTTCAAATATTGACGCCAAAACCCATAAGAGAATCTAGAAACAAAACACAAGAGCAACCTATACATTTCTGATATACATGAAGATACAACAAGAAGCAATAACACTTCATTTAATTCCCTAGTCACCAAAACAAGATATTTATCGTTTAGGATGTCTTTAGAAAAAACCCCATATATGCACTTCACTATATCTGCATTTTGTATGCAATCTTCAATTTCATACTCTAACGGTGAACAAGCAGCTAATTGGACAATAAAAAGGGTAGAGGAAGATAATGTCAGGCAAAGCAATATTTACATAAACATGTGTAAACTCGAGGGCCAACAAGTTACCAATGGTATTGTTCAACTCCACACAAAGAGCAAAACTGTAAAACTCTGGTGTCGGTGCCGGAGTTTATGGTGGTGTGAGGTAGGCCTGGGCATCGGGTCAGTCGGGCCGAGTTGGGCCCGAACCGGAGACCGACCCGACAAAAGTCAATTTCCTTATTTTCCAAACTGAAACTGACCGGTGAACCCTATCCAAACCGACCTGACTCAGGTCGGAACTGGTCAGCTAATCTGGTTGGGCTCATAATTAAATGCCCAAATTGATGGCCTAAATTAAAAGAACCAAAGAAAACCTAATCTCTTAAATTTAAAAAATATACACTCATTCACTCCCTCTCTCTCTATCTCTCTCGGTTCTCTCTCTCAAGTCTCAACATGGCGTTGGCGCTGGCGCCGGTGGGGGTTAGCGGCGGAGGCAAAGATGAAGCAGTAGCAGCTCTCAGTTCTCCCCTATCTTAGTTCACTGTTTCTCTATTCTCTCTTTCTCTTGAGTCTTGACAGTCGTCGGTCGGAGGAAGCGCAGCCGCGACAGCGGCAGATGAGCATAGCAGTGGTGGAAACGAGAATTAAGCAACCAAAAATTAGGATGTTATGATTTGAAGATTTTGTTATTTTGATTTTGAATTGAAATTTGGTATTTTGATGTTATGTTTCAAAGGATTTGGAATGTGAATTGTGTAAGGAAGGTTGTAGTGGTTTTTGGAAGATTGTAATTTCTAACCCTATAATCCTAGATCTAGATCTGAATTATCACGTTTTCAAGGATAAAAACTAAAAAAAAAATTTCAGTTACGGGTCCAAACCGGTTTAATCGAACCGGGTACATTCGGTTAGGTTTAACCAGGTTGAACTGGTTTTGTCTGGCTAAACCCGCGGACCAAACTGAACTGACTATGTTAGGCGGCCTACAAACCGAGAACTGAACCGGCTTGAACCAGTTCGATTCGGTTCGGTTCGGTTTGCGTTACTGGGTTGGCGGTAGGCATGTCAACGGCTCGGCTCCGCTCTCCAAAATTTGGGCTCGGGCTTGGCTCGAGCTTTTTTATACTGAGCCTAAAAAGCCCGAGCCAAAGCCCGGCTCGGCCCGGCCGTGAAAACTAGGCTCGACCTAAGCTTCGGCTTGGGCCTTTTTCGAGCTTGGGCTGGGCCGGCTCAGCTTATTTTTCTAAAAATTTTTTCCGATCTGTTTAATTTTTTTCCTACCTAAGTTTGACACTGGCCTTTTTACGGGCAGGCCCGTTTGGCCCAGTGAACCAAACGGGCAGGCCTGCCTCGGGCTTGCTCCTGAATTTGGGGCTCGAATCGAGCTCGTTTTAAACGAGCCACGAGCCTGCTCGACTTGGGCTTTTCACGGGCCGGGCCACGGGCAACCCAAGCCAGCCGGCTCATTATGCATCCCTAGGGTGGCGGTTTTTATGCCCAAGGCTAGTGTGAGGTGTGATAAGCATTTCCCGTTTCAAGTTGGGTGTTGAATGATTGTGGTTGTAGAGCCCGAAGCATCGTAACTTTTAAGTTCAATCTGCTGTTCTTTTATAAATCTCCAATTCTACCCTTCAATCAAGAAGTCACAGGAAGTGCACGCAGAAGGTTAATGGCAGATTTGGACTAAATCTGTCCTTGAGGACCATTTGTGAGACTTAATAAAAGGTTAGGGACCTAGCGCGTTGAAAACAAAAGGGTTGGGGATCCAACTGATATAAACTGTAAAGGTTGTGGACGATATGTGAAACTTTTCCTTTTTATAAATATCAAGAAAAGTGTAATAATCAATAAAGTGGTAAAATTTATTATCATTTTCTAATATATCATTTCATTTATTAAATTTCACTTTAAGTTAAATAATAATATTTTGTTGTATACAATTCACATTAGATAAGGGGTATAAAAACTAATATTTAGCTATAAATTATTTTTCAAAAGAAAGTGACATATTTTGAGACACCTGAAAAAAGGAATACAAGTCAATCTTCCATTGAAAAAAGAATTGGTACTTCGATAACCAATCATAATTGACATGCAGATTTAAGAGCCAACTTTAATTTTCTTCCCAACCGTTCAAAAATCAATCTTCTAAAGGAAAAAGTTATAGTATTTTTGTGGTCAATGAATAACCACATGTGTATTCAAGCACCGCGAATTCACACGACAATTTTTAATTTTTTGTCATGGAGAATGCAGTTAAATCCTATTTAATCTTGAAACATGGCATTATCGATTAGACATGCCATATTATTTTTATTGATCCAAGATCGCAAGCTACTTAAACTTGAAACTTTCTTGAAATGTTATGTCGACATTTCATCACGTCTTCTGCTTTTTACAATCCTATTTAAAACATATATAATTCTAATTATGAGACTCATTTTTCTCATAAAGGTGTTTTTGTTTAAAAATATAATTGAAATTTGTGAGAATGAATAGTTGATATTTGTGTTGTGTAGTATATATCTTTCCTATTATATGTATATTATTGATTTAAATTTTTAAATTTATTGCTGTCAATTATTTATTGAGGAAATTAGACGATATACCCGAAGCCCAAAACCTTTTGCATTTTGGTGGCCCAACTAACTGATGGGCCTAAACTGATCGTGGCTTGAGCTTCTATTCACAAATGGAAGATTCACAAATGCTAGAATGGATAAACCAAGTAGCAAGGACATTAGCGGACAAGTTAATTTTGCATCTGGTGATAGTAAATCAAGCCAAGGATTGGACAGTTGAATTATGTTTTGGGAATGGCTACAAAATTTCCAGAGCAAAATGATCTCCATGAAACTAGTTAAAAGGGGAAAAAGTAGAACAAAGTTAACATGGCATTTTTTTATTTCAGAAAGAATTGATCCCACTGTTCACGAATTACTCAATACCATTATGCCTATAATACTCCCGTAAAGTGAGATCATGCAAGCCACCAATTAATTTAACCTTTAACAAATTGAAAAATCCGAGTGAGTCTAGACCTCTCTTAGAGAACAAACAAAATCTGCTTTTGAATTCAGAATGGATAATAGATGATATCGTCAATATACTAAAATAAATTAAAATTAAAAAAAACAATGGATAAGCTTTCGAAAACTGTCAATTAGAAAACAATGGATAATCTATTAATTAAAACTAAAAAAAAACAATGGATAATCTTTCAAAAACTGTCAATTAGTTGCTTTATTCACTATACCACTAAATTGTTTTTGATTTGTGCGGTTATTGAAAAATAAGAAATAAATAAACTGATTGAAAAAAAGGAAAAATACGGTAGGCAAAAAACCAGCAATTTGGTGTAAATATGCAATTATTTACACTTACCCGTAAATATCCCAAATGTTTTAAAATTAGGGTACAAGGCCTAATTTCCTCTATAAGATTTCGTGTTTGTTTAAAAAAAAAAAACAACAATAGTTTGGTAGCTCGCAAAAAATAATAATTTGCTCCTAACGTTTGGTACATTGAGGTGACAAATTAGGACATTATTGATTTAAAATCATACCACAAGATTCTTGTGTTTATGTCAAACAAAATACATTTCTACTTTGTTAATTGACATCTTACTGACATGTTTGCTACATAATGTTTAAATAAAGATAATTGATAAATCATTATTATAATTCACAATTATAAAGTATTTTTTTTAATGTATCAAATATCAATATAATCTATGTCAACAAATTTAGATAATGTATGGTTTTTACATTACATTTTAATCTCCGCAGAGATTTAATCATTTTTAAGAATCATTAGGCTATACCAAAAGGTTTGTTTCAACTTACAAAAAAAAAAAGTTTGTTTCAATTATTATTATTATTTTTTTTGAAGGATTGTTTCAATTTTTATTATTATTGAGAATTCATTTCAAATCCAAACGGTGATTGGCGTTCTCAACTGTGTATTAAACTCGGGGGTCGAACGCGTTTTTAGCTTCCCCAAGCCAAAGAGTTGGTCAAATTATTACACCCAACAATTGAAAATCAAGTATTTGGTCACTCTTTTTTTATTATTTATTTTATTTTTTTTTTTTTGACTGGGTATTTGGTCATTCTTAAATCACGTTTCTTGTCTTTTTCCTTAATTCACATCAATAATTATGTAGGATAAAGAAGTCCAAGAAAAGGACCTAGAGTGCGCCTGTGATTTCCATGGCTGCACTCTATATATCGTTCAAGTGTCTTCGCCGGCTATGGTTGGGAAAATGGTTATTTCTTTTCCATTTTTTTAGAAGTTTTCTGATATATTTTTAATTCCATTCAAATCTTCTTTTATGTCATATTTTTAGTCCATGATTTAGACATTCATAACAAACAAAAAATAATTAAAAAAAAGAATATGATTTTAGGTTGGTTAAATGGCAAAATGACAAGCTTTTAGCGACTAAATGGCATTTGAAAAATTAATTAATGTTATTTCCATACTTTCGTCTTTCTTTAAACATGGCATCTCAGGGTTTAAAGCAATTCTATTTCAATATTTTGTTTTTGCAATCTTTTATTTGACAAATATCTTTATTGTTTTATGAAGTGATCAAATCAAGTTTTGCTTATTTTAAATTAGATTGCAATCTTTTGAAGATAATTGGAAGGAAATATTATGTCTATTGTTCTTAAGGTTTCATAAAATGTATAACATGATTTTTTAAAACAAGAACTATCCTCTTACTAGAAAAAATTCACAATTCTACAATATCATCGTCGAGTAAGAGGTAGAAACCATGAGTAAAAGAAATTAGAGATGGGTGCATAAGATCCAACCTTATTTAATACTAACCAGAATATTCAAAGATGAATACATGAATTTAAGAGTAAAAATTCAATGACTAAGTGAATGTGCATTGCTATTTTTTTTAACACAGAACAACCGAACAAGAGAAATCTTCTATAAAACCTTAATTATGAAGAACCAAAAACTCAAATACACATGTAATGAAATGTTGCGGCCCTAAATGCAAGTTGCCTTTGAACTTTGATCAATCTTTTTTTAAACTAAAGTTTAAAAGTTCAAAGGCCCTAAATTTTTTTATCTTCTTTGATTCTATAATCCTCCAATTGTGTATATTTACAAGTGATTCGACCATCTAACTATGTGTTGTATTTTTCTCTCCTTGCACATAGTGTTCATACTAATCTTTATTATAATTCTGAGTTATTATATGTTTAACTTTGAAAATGAAATTTTTACATTTTCTAAACTTGTTTAAAACCACCTAAATAGAGTCCAACTCCAACCTACCATATTTGCTAGAAAACTTTAATGTATTTTACTAAAAAGTGAAAATGGAAATCACGTGATTCCTTTCACAACAAAAGAAGCAATCATGTGATCGCTATCTGTATTTCTAGTCAATATATCTACATTTAAAAAAAAAAATTTATTTGCTTACTTTAATTTGAGTTACTTTTTTAACCACCCAATTTTTGTTATATTAACTTTTGCTAGTTAGTTATTCACTCCTCATAGGTTTGACAAATTATACTCCAGTAATTAGGATGCTTATGTTTCGAATAAGAAATCTCAAGAGATCGGAAGAGCGTCGTGTAGGAATTTCCCTCCCTTCCCCTATATCCCCATGTATCAAAAAAAGTTACAGATTTGAAAATGACATGTATTTACATGGTTAGTTCACCCTGTGAAAATAAGCACAAAGATATCTCAAATACAAATATATAAAAAATAACATAAAGATTTTTAAACTTTGGACAATGTTGAGCCCCTTTCACTATTTGAATTAAAGAAAACTCTTCTGTAGAAGAACCAATTGTACTGGTGTAGTAATATATATGATGATCTTGGAATCTTATTTGAGTTACTTTTTTACCTCTTATCTATTAAAATTTAAAATTACATATAGAAATTAACCTTTTTTTCCTTCTTTCTTTCGTTTTTTTTAAACGTATACAAATTAACTACTCTCCCAAGACCATTGAAAAAATAACTTGAGCGTGTTTGATCATTTTTATCAAAACAAATTATAATCTCATCTACTACTAATTTGACCATTGATTTGACAACTGCTCATTTATAACCATAAATTTCAAACTTTTAACACTCATTTCACCTCTTTATAATTTCTTTTTATAATTCAATTTGAATAAATAGCTTCAAACATATACACTCTCCCAAGAATGTATTATCTATTTATAGTAATCATCAAACTCATGATGGTAATTTATTTTTATTAAAAACTTCCTAAAAAAGTACTCCCTCTGTCCTAAAAAGACAGTCCACTATTTTATTCTCTTCCGATCTCAAAAAGATAGTCTAATTAACATATAGAGCATGTATTTAATGTTTTATTTTCATATATACCCATAATTAATTATTGTTATTTAACTACCTGTGTATTAAAAATACTTAAAATAATTAATGACACAAAAATATATATGAAAAAATAAAATAAAATTAAATTAAATTATATAACCACATCACCTATTAATCCTTAATCTATATAAAATTACCTATTAGATTATCTTTGTAGAATAGAAAGCAGTATATATTTCCAGCATAGAAAAATGCTAAATTTCTATTCCCAATATTTTGTTTTATTTATAAATTTCTCCCTCCAAAAGCATACCAAAACCCTCCACCGTCGCCCCCACACACCCACTCTCGAAGACCTGCATGTCCGGTCTTCACGCTCCATTAACACACTGAGTAGTAACCGTCCTATAAATTCTTGCAGTTTGGTAAGCAGCTCCTCATAATTTTTTCTCTCAAAATGCTCTCTAGAACCCTCTTTCTTATGATTTCTTGAATTTTTTAGCCTTATAAACTGAAACCCATGAAGGAGAAGGATCCCAAGATGTCCGTACCCATTTTAAAGATGCGATTTTGGACCCAAAAAAACCCAATGATCCCTTCTTGTTCTCTCTATAAACAAATCTTTGAGTGATTCCAACCCCAGTTGTTTTAATGATGAAATAGCACAAATTCTTAAGTTGATTGAAGCCACGCCGCTTGCAGAGTGTTCTTTATTCGAGAAATCAAGAATCACAATCATGCCGCTTCCATGGAAGAAGGTGAGGAGAACTAGGATTTCTCAGTTGGTGAATGATCACTTGCAGAAGTCGCAGAGAAGACGAGGGGACTCTACTCTTATGGTGGAGACTGGGTTCCCCACGTCTCTTGTGGATCTTTTCATCAAGAATCGGGAAAAGCTGAAAAAGCCATCCAAGAAAAAGAGGGAAAAATCCCCTCCTGTTCAATTAGATGATCGAGTGGTCCCTCGATCGTCGCCATCTAATATGGCTTCGACTTTTCTTGATCCATCTGGTGTGGCTTCACCGTCTCTTGATTCCTCATCTTTTTGTTCTCCGTCTCTTGATCTTCCTCCTTTAGCTTCGCCTTTGAATAGTCCTCCTGTTCTGGCTTCGTCTTCACGGTCAACTGGTGGGGAAGATGGGGGAAATGGTCTTAAGAGCGGTGTGGATGCTTCGCCCTTGAATAGTCGGTCTGTGCTGGCTTTGTCTCCACTGTCAACTGGTGGAAAAGATGGGGGAAATGGTCTTAAGAGCGGTGTGGATGCTTCGCCCTTCTTAGCAATTGTAAAAATGTTACTGGTTGTGGCTTTGGCTTTTGGGGCCAAGAAGTTCGCTTTGGGGTTTACCATGTCGGCTTTCTTGTTGTTTTTTGTCGATTTTGTGGGGAAACGCGCGATTGTTTTTTTGAAGCCATCTGCAGAGGCTCAGAAGGGGCTAAGATCGGTTATTCAAAGGGTTTGGAAAATTTCCAGTTCACAAGAGGACTTGGTAGTCTGGAAGAAAGATGGTCTGCTGAAATCGGAGATTCAACAAGTTGAGGGCTTGAATTCTGGTTATGAATTGAATGATACAATTCAAGAACCTCAATTTGTTGAAGTAAGTTATTTGCCCCGTGTTCAGGAGATTCAGTGCGAGGATGAGATAGTCGAGGATCCTGTCAGTTCTGATGGAAAACTGGGATATGAAGAATGGGACTCAAAGATGGTTGTTATGGAGAAACAAGAGGTTATGAGTGAATTCTCAGAACCGGAGAAAAGGAGGTCAAGAAAGATTAAGATGTCATTGAAAATGAAGAAGTATATTCCAAAAAAATTCCAAAGGAGAAAGGAGCACTCAGAAAGTGGTGAAACTAGTCCAGTCAAGGAAGATACAGTTGCAATACTTGAAGAACATGTTGCACATGAATACATGGAAGCAAAAGATCTAGCCAGTCTTAACAGTTTGTCTTCTTTATCAATTGAAAGATATGAACGAAGAAATTCTATTGCTGCTATTAACTGTACCAATAGGTCATTGGAAGGTTGCGTGGAGGCAACTCCAAACCAGGGAGATGATAGAATAGAAAGGGGGCAGAGTTGGAGATATTTTCTACTCTGTTTGATTGTTCTCATTGGACTTACTGGAGGTCGGATATTTGCGCTTTTCCTGACGTTATTCTGGTGCTTGCTTTTGAAATCGCGTGAAACTTTACCAAGATACATAAAGGTTCCTAGAATCTGGTCTTCTGCTAATATGCCTAGGTAGATTGGGATGTTGTTCTTGTTTGTAGGAACCTTTGATTTTACTTTGTGTTCCTTCTGTTGTTTACTCTTTGTGAACTGGCCTTTAAGCCTCGAGTGCTCCATAAGCTTTATGTTGGGAGGATGAGTGGCCTTTGGTTGGCCACTGGAGGCTCGTACCTTGAACTGCTGTAAATTTATAGATACAGATCATAAGTTATGATACAATCTGATACAAAAATTTATACTTTGCGAGCTTACAGCTATAATTTGTCTTCTAGTGTGTTCCGCATCTGTTAGCTACTTACTATCCACTTATTTGATTCTAAATGGAACTCTATTTATCGGGTGCACTGAATTTAGTGAGGTCGAAACAGTGAGAATTCTTATGGATCCACTCGTGACTTGGATGATTTCATGAAGCTTTGAATTATTATTTGGAAATTCAGTGTTAAGCCAGTGTATGTTCCAGAAACTTATGAGAGTTCAAGAATGAAATACTACTTGTGTTTGTGTGTTTATGAGATTTACTTATACAACAGAGCTGCTTGCGTATTTATGTTTGAATTGACCATCATTTTCCTCGCATTGAATGCAAGTATACTTTCTTAATTTTCAATCTGTTTGCACTTAGCATTCTTGAGTATTTTGGGCGCTCATATAGTGGAACGTATTGTGACCTCAAAAGCTGATCCCACCTCAACACAAGCAAGCGTCGATGGTTAACATGAAATTGTCCTTGTAATGAAAATATCTTGTCCTAAAGCAATCATCTTTATGTAACTTCCTGAAAGATATATTATCTTCCTCAACATATGTGGACCGACTTTTTCCACCCTGTTCACCTTAAATGAAGCCAGACCAGTAGGCCAAGTGTTGGTGGAAATATCTTATAACAGCATATTCCTGCTTACCAAGGTGTAGCTTGACTTGTGAATTTGGAATGTGCCGATAATCTGCTATCTGAAGTGCGTCTGGCAATAATGTAAAGTCTTTGTCCCACAAGTCACTATTCTTTCTCTGTAGTTATGTGAACAGGGCAGGTGGGGTTTGAGATAAAAGAGTTCCCTCTATTGGAATAAATATGATGACTATGGGGCTTCCAGTGTAGGTTATGATGAATGTGAGGTTAGTGCAGGCAAGTCCGGTTAAGGTCTTAAGGATTCTCGGGAACAGTGCGGTGTGTGGGGGACTCCATGTAGGACGCAAGATGGACTTCATAAATGTACACACACTCGACTTTCATATATAATGTCAGCTTTGCTCCTTCTGTCATTGCTTTTGGGATTATTATTGCTCGGATTTGGGTGCATTAGAGTAGAAATTAGATGGAACCAGGAAAACTATTTGATATCAGAAAGTTGGTTAACAAAATGCAACACATATTTCCTGCTAGAGGTACAGATACATAACTTGCTAAGAAGCTTAAGTAGGCTGTTCGCTGGATCAATCAATTAAAATTGTGCTTTGAGCTTATCGATTGTGCTGTTGTCCACCTGAAATGCCTTGGCAAGAACATCATCATCAATACTTGGTACTGATCCAAAAACAGAGCTTGCTACAATGACAAGTCCGGGGTTTTGGCTGCTCAAAGCAGAGATGGAGACAGCATTTGCATATCCCACATTTCTCTGGTAGTGGACGAGTCCCATTGGGAAGACGAAGACATCGCCCTTTTGTAGGACTTTGCTGATGAACTTGCTGTCTGGGTTGGATGTCACGAAGCCAACCTGAATGCTGCCTTCTAAGACAGTGATAATCTCGGTGGCGCGTGGGTGGACGTGGAGAGGAGCAATGCCCCATGGTGCATAGTCAAAACGCACCAGTGCTAGTCCCAGCGTGTTCAGTCCAGGAAGTTGAGCTACTGTCACGGGAGTGACGCTGAAGCCAAGAGGGTTGGATGTGTTGCCGGCTAGCTGAAGGCCGCTGTAGCTGAAGTGCTCCGCTTGTACCAGCTTGGAGTCCATGCATGGGAAGCCGTTCATTCTTGCTGCAAGATTATGAAGAAAAGCATTAACAGAAGACCATAATAAGTTCAGACACTGGAAACCTATTAACTGTTGTTGAACCCTTACTTGAACTAGCGAGGTCTGCAACACAGAAATCTTGTAGGGGGCTCGGCTCAAAGGCCACAGCCAGAGTGCAAGATATGGCGAGCAAACAAATAAGTGCAATTTTGCTTTCCATCTCAATCTTCCAAGATTGCTTCAATCTAACGAATTCAGTGAACAATTGAAGTTGTATATACGAACTTTATGCTCTTGCTCTTATATATACAAAAATTTTTCCCAAAGCCTAGCCGGCTAAACCGAAATAGTCTGGTATCTTTTCAAGCAGTATTTATAATGACTTACGGCCTATTATCTTTTGAGCAGGCTGATTCTGCTGCCGTATTATTAATACCAGGGTGAAAAATAAGCCAAATGGACCGCAAGGAGAGAGTTAGAGCTAAAGTTAAGACCATTCAGCATATATCTCTTCAAGTAACTAAGTTCTATTATTGACCATGCATTAGATATTAAGTATTTCTACGGGAATACATGGTAATTATCGATTGACATCTCCTATTATATCTTATTGTACCTCAAGGACTCCGTGAAGAATAATACTGACAAAAAGAACTCAGGATTCATGGTCTCTCACTGAGGTCATTGGTTAAACTTTTTGGCAAGTTTTTCTCTTCTGCTTGGAGCTTTTTCTTGAACGTAAACAAGGGGGGATGCTTTGTTCATTTCTGAAGATGTCGCTCGGATCAACCTTGTTCTGCACTTGTGCCAACCTCTCCAAGTTTCCCTTGAAATATTTCCTACCCCAGAAAACTTCATCTGCATAGTCTGTATTGCTCTGCTGGTTAGTCCCGATATCAAGATCTCTGTAACTGATGTAGGCAGCCCTAGGGGACTTAGAAACATATCGTTCCATGTAAGTATAATGCATATTGATCCAGTTTAAATGCCTGTCTGATGCAGCATCACCATTCTCAAGCCATTTCACTAAGTAATGTATATTGTAGAGATTCCCTTTTTTATGCGGAAATGGAAGTTCAGATTCTTGAATTTCGTTCATCCGACAGCCGAAAGGTTCCAAAATTATTATACCCATTTGCACATCAAGAAATCTTCCCCAAATTCTTTCCAATGCAGCTTCCGGTATTGGATTCTCAACAAAATCTTACTTCCCCTTGAAAGAACTCGTCATGCACTCTTCTGTTCAATAATACTTCTAATGCTTGTCCTTTTGATGAATATCGTGCAAAGTCAAGAACGGATTCTATCCAACTCATTTCCTTGCAGTTTTCTACTTGCAGGCCAAACTCTGGGAACCTGTTGTTCATCAACGGGAGATCATTTGCTCGGCCAAGATACAGTGACCGGAACAAGGCCATAACCGACTTCTGGCTGTTGCCTTCGTCATGAATAATAACTCTGATGAAAAGATCTTCAACTAGGTTGTGTGAAATTACTTGCCATTTGTGGACAAGTTTTGTTCCTTCCGAGTCCAGCTTCTTGCGAATGGAGAAAACAGTCACGACTGGTGGAACCCGAATCAGCCTGAGTTTCCAAGAAACTATTACCCAAAACTTGCTGCTCCCCCTCCTCTTATGGCCCAGAATAAATCTTCACCCATTGATTTTCGATCCAGCTTTGTTCCATTTGCGTCGATAAAAGTAGCATCAATGATGTTATCCGCAGCAAGACCATGCTTTCTCACCATGGTACCTTTTGAAATCAAATTTTCTCAGCTTTTAGTTGATGGAGTTCAAAATTACTCCTCTTTTTTTTTAATTAACTTCATTTTTATTTCCACATATTCATATAAATATAATAATTCCATTTGTGACTTCTCAATCACACATTTTTCAATTTTCAATATGTCTTCCTTACAAACTAATAACAATTTACCAAGCTCGTTATATAACACTACCATATCATTATTTTCAGATGGAAAATGATAACATGGCAGTGCCACGTACTCAAGCTGATTTTGATGAGCCCAGGGCTTTATACCTCCCACTGGTGGACATCATTTCTATGGAGTGAGATTGCAGATAAACAAGTTTAGTTGCATATATGAGATGTTTAAAAATACCAAATCTGCCGCCGCTGAAGTGCCCGCCAACGCCCGCGCTCGGACGAAGTCCTGCAGTGAACCCATGAATTAATCTACTTTTCCGAGCAATACTATAATAAACCTCTCCAAGAGTGGGTCCAGACTGAACCCATGCAGTTTCCTTCTCCAAATCAATATTCACGGACCTTAGATTAATAAGATCAATCATTACAAAAGGCTCTTTGCAGAGGTACGAGAGTCCTTCATAGTCATGTCCCCCACTCTTGACTCTGATTTGCCAGCCCTGTTTCTTACTACAAAGAATAGCAGCTTGGATTTCTTCCTCAGAATAGGGTGTGATCACGAAAGGTTTAGCAAATGTGGAGTTTAACCATCTGGTATTTTGTGCAGCAGATTCTAAGAGATGTGAATACAACGGAGAAGATGAATGATGAAGGTATTTGTTGGGATAAATACTGGTTGTTGAATGGTTGGACATGCATTCTATGAATTCTTCATGAATTGCTCTGCATATTGTCACCGAAAAAACTGAAACCCAGAATATGATAAGTGGATTATAATCCATTTTTCTCTCATTCAACATGCATGAGGCTATGAATTGTAAGTATGAATTTTGGCTGTATTTATACCGTAGAATCTGGGAGATTCATGGGATTGATCTGTGATTATCTTGTTTCCAGTCTGCAGTTTCTATCTGCTTGAAAATTGAAGTTAAAGCACTTGCAGGTGTCAATAGATAACAAAGCTTCTTTTCCAACTTTTACATGCAAGTGACCTAGTGTCCATGCATGGTTTTTATATGCAAAAAATGAGTCAAAATATGGTAGCCCAATGTCAATTAATATTATAAAATTAGCTTTTCCTGTTTAATTGAGCTGGGATTCTTTGTCATTTTCCAATTTAAATCAATTCCAAGGAAGCAGCCTGCCGTCCCAAATTACTGTTCCCTTGCATCTCATTAATTTATACAATTTACTGGAACTTTTATACTCATATTGTTAGTTAACTGAGAGAGATTAATTATGTGCTCACCATTCTTACTTCAGATTCTTACCTTTCTTCCTTGCAAGACTAGACCAAATTGGAGACAGAAAATCTTACCAAATGGAAAGACATGCTGATCTGGACTCAATTCTAAGACTGAGTGTGTTCTGTGCCATGATGTTCTGTTTGTTTCTAAAGAAGATACGCGGACTGACAATGAACTTGGTCTTGATTTCAACTAATCTATAGAAATTACCTTGAGATGTTTCTCTCCACTATGAGATCATTGAGCAATAAAGCTGCAGATAAACTAGAGAGATTGTTTATTCCATGCAATATATATATATATATATATATATATCTAAAGAAATTGTCAGGATCAACCCTTGTCTTAATTTGGACCAATCTTTAGAAATTATCCTTAAAATATTTGGTCCCATAAGCTTCTCCTTCAATGTAACTGTTTTTGCCATGGTGGTTAACTCCCAAATCGTAAGTCTCTGTTGTCAAGATATGCTCCCCTTGATTTGCACACGTAAGGAGTCATGAAATCTATATCTATATACATATAAACGTTAATGAGATTCTGGAATCAAGAATCTCAGTTTTGAAGCCCTCCCACAGATTCTATTTATTTATATACTATTATTTTTATTTTTGCCTATTTCGTAGAACATTTTATTTAATTTGTAACTGATACAGACGATTATACGCTATTATCTGGTATGGTTCAGTTTTTAGCTTAACCACCCCCTTCTATGATTCTATTCACAGTTTACAACACATCTTTGGCTACGAGCAGTTTTTTTCACACATTAACTACTCCATTTCTATAAAACCAATTAAAAAGAATCAAATAGCGGCCAAAATTCCCAAATCTTCAAAGGAAAGGATAGAAGAAATGGCACGGTTAGTTAGTTATATCAAAATTTTATTTAATTCTTATGTTTCTATTTTGTTGTTGAAATTATTAATTAGTTACCAGTGATGAAAGAATTTGATTATTACTAACTTTTAGCTGATAGATTGCAATATATCAATACGCTCTGCCCAAATTCTCTTTGTCGTTTGCCATCCCTTTCCTTTTGATTTTCTTCTTTAGTTTTGCAATTTTCCATTCTGTTATATAACTCCGAATGTACTACAAGTAAGTTTAAATGATTAGGTTTTCTAGATTGTTATTAACACTATCACACTACAGGTCTTGGACAGCGACCTCACTTTTTGGGGAAGGAAAATATGTCTTGGCGTGAACCAGTTTGATTGTTGGTTTTAATATATATATTAGATCATTGGTTTTAATATATAGATTTTTCTTTTAGACACACAGTTTGTTAAAAGTAATTACAGAAAGTTTTTTCTGAAGAATATTTAGAAGGGTTGATTCTTTTTCTTCCATTTGATCTCATATTATGCATGTGGTAATGAGATTCTGTATCAAAATTTGAGAAGGCAAATATTTGTCTAGATTCTTGTTTGCTGAAGTAATGGTTCTCTAGTTAATAGAATAATCGGAAGTATCTTTGTTGATAACATGATTATGTTTTCTTTGATGCCTGCCTATTTCAGTTTGATACAAAAATATCTTATTTTGTATCTCTAGTGATTGCCATCAAAGGAGTCATAACTTATAAGCAACGAATTGAGGGAAGATTAAACAAGAAATGATTCTTAAATGATCTTACATATCTCATGATTTTCCTTGAGAGTTTTGTGACTAAATATTTAATTAAGTATTGGACTCACTGAAAGTTGAGTATAATTAAGATTTATGAGAGAAACTGATGGTGAAGTATTGATTACTATGGAGGGATGATTGTGCACTGGCTTGAAACTCTCATTTTGTCATATTCATCTTTTCGTTACTTTTATTTGTTTGGTCATGTGAATGATAGATTTCATAAACACCTGACAAAAATTTGAGGTCCAAAACAATCTTATGGAGTTGATGAATTTGTATGCAACATAACACGTATTTTAATTTTTTTACACACTTAGAAAATACTCTTTCATCTTTAAAAAAAAAAAAAAAAAAAACTCTTTCATATGTATTATATCATATCATGTATTTTAAAGTTGTTACACACTCCAAAAATACTCTTTAATTTGACTCATCATCTTGCTTCTTTCTATGAGAATTTATTTTTTTTGACTTACTCTTTTTTTTTTTTTACATAGTGTTTTTAGAGCCAAACTTGCTCGCTATATAGTTGTATTACTGCCCAATTTTCAATGACCTTATACACTCATTTTTATTGTTAATTCTTTATTTCATGGTTGTCACAATAGAGGTGCCACAAATGATCAAAAAGAGAAGAAGCACAAGGAGAATGCAATGATTCTATTTTTGGCTTTTGGTTAAATCCTTCATTTGTAAATGTGTGTAGTAGCTGAATGGAGAAAAATTACTGCCCCAAGAATTCTATCTCTGCTAATATCACGGGTAGCTATCATTGGGAAACGGTTCAGCTGAAGAGACATAATTATGATTGATATAATTACTTTTTGTTGATTGAAGAATTATTTTTTATATAATTTTTATTGAAGTGTGGTAGGTTTAGGGAAATTTAGTTATTTTGATATGAGAGAAATATGAGTGATTAAAAATTTAATGCTTTACTTGAACTAAACTTGAGAAAATAGAAAATTCAAAAACTTCATATTTTTCTAGACTCTTGAAAAAAGTAGACGACAAATAGAATTAGACTTCATATTTTGTTTGATATTTGATAATAATGATATTAAACCAACAAATAAAATGACAAATGTTATATGTAAGAAAATATTTCAAATTTTGTAACATGTTCTAATAAATTTGTTAGATTGATAATGAAATATATGTCTGTGCAACGCATGGGAGTGCAACTAGTTGTAAAAATCTCTTGTCAAGTTTATGTAATGATTCGTGGCCACGACTCCAGTCTCGTCCCAGTTTGTAGCATATCCGACCTTTAGTATGTTACGGGCTCGATTGGGAAAAGGCTTTTCTGATGGTGAAATTTCTGACATGCATCTTCCATAAGGCATGAATTTCAAAAATGGAGTTTCCAAGTTCTAACATTTCTTCTTCACATAGTCTGATTTCTTCTTCACGTGTTGAAGAAATGTGGGAACCCTACTTAGCAGAATTTCAACTGGTGTACCGACTGGGAAGTTGTTCAAATGAACAGTGGATTCAGCCCAGGTATACTCTCTACGGTCTTTTTTTCTTAATCCAAGTTGAGGACATCTCTTGTTTGTGACCGAAAATAGTCCGGTCGAGTCTCAGAGAAAATAACCGAGGAATGTAGCCCGTATTGTCTTCTTTCCAACTCGACTGGGGTCAGTTGCAACATCGAACGTGGTCTTAATGAACACCCTCCATCCAACTTGTCCACAACTCGTAGCAAACTATAAACACTATCAGTTAAGTTATGCTCATAATTAAGTCCTCGTCACTGCAAACATGGCTACCTGTCAAAAAAAAAACATTTTAACCCATAGAATAGAAATAAATTAAAATGTTATCTTTTCACTAAAATTGATTACTCGCCAACCGCACACGTGGTGGGTTTTCCTATATACATAAATTGTCTAATTATCACTCGCAAAGTGTGCGTCTAAATGTGACAAAAACTCTTCTTTTCACTCTATCTGTATCTTGAAATTTCCAAATGAAACAATTAATAACGTTATTATTGGTTTCAAATTGTCATGGTGTATTTACGAAAAAAGTGTGGCACGTATGATGATCTTGTTTAAAAGAAAGGGGGAGAAAAAGTTAATTGGCTATCTCAGTATCTCCCTAAACATTCAAGTATTGTTTTAGTCCCAAAGCCGCAAAGTTTGAAATTTTACCTTCAAGTTTCATTTTAAAAAAAAAAAAAAATGAAAAACTCTAGTATCTCTAATCAAAATAAAAATCAATAAATATCAAATTAATTGTAAAAGTTGAAACATCAATAATCTTAAATATGTTTTATTTTCTTTTCCTTTTTAATACAATCATATCATTTATTTATTTACTATTTATTTATTTATTATCTTTTAATATACAAGCTTAAGGGGGATGGTGACTCAATTTGAGTCAAATAAACCGGTAAGAAAGTATTTTTACTGCTAAGATAAACCCGTGGATCTATTATTTATTTATTTTAGTATAACCAAAACAATGTCATTTGACTTTTTATTATTCTCTACGTCCCAACTATATAGTTCATGTTGCCTTTTTAAGATGTCACAATTATATAGTCCTATTTCTTTACTAAGAAGTCTAAAATTACATTATTTTACTAATTTACCTTATTTAATACTACTTAGTTAAAACTATCAATTTTAAATTTTACTAGTTAAATAAGAGTAAATTAGGAACACAAACTACAAAATATATATTTCCAATACAATATTTAATCTATGTGAATTAGCAAAGTCGACTATATAATTGGGACGGGGAGTAATATATTTACTAAATTCAAATTTGACTACAAATTAGAGGTCATTTTAGTCTTTTTATATAGCTAAAGCCTAAATTAAAGGGCAGATTCAGTGTTAAAAAGATAAGATTTGATGGTTATTTAAAAAAAAATGTTAGATATGAAAAATGCACAAACAAAAAGAGTGATGCTATTTATCTAGACTGGAAACCAGTTGGTATCACTATATTAGGGGATTGGTGGAGATCTATAGATACATGAGATCATTAATTTATTTGATACTCAATAAGAAAATGACTACTAGACTGGAATTCGTTTCGGTTCCTACTCTAGATAAATTACATTACTAATTGAAACAAAAAACATTATACATCCGTGTTTGGAAATGTTTTATAAATTAAATAGTTTATAATGTCATGTATCATCATTTTACTGGATTAAATTTTTAAATAAAAACTCAAATAAGATATTTGATTGCGGTCAATGTTGGCCTTCTATAAAAAATTTTATTTAATTTAGTAAAATAAAATTGCTATATGTGACAGCTTATAAATCCATTAATTTAGTGAGTAATTTTTCAAATATGTATGATACTCATTTCTTAAAATGAGCACCTGCTTGTATGAGGTGACCATATATACAAGGGGCCAACACATTTTGAGGTGGTGCTCATATTGATGAAGAAATGGGATCAGTAGTTTTCATTTTTTTTTCTAATATATATCTATATCTATATATGTATAAAAGCATATTAGTCTGCGGTACTTTTGTACCGCAGTTTTCCAGCTAAAACTGTCTCAAGTAAGGACATTTTAGATTTTTTTACATGTTAGGTAGATTCTGCGGTATATTATAAATTAATATTTCTCTATTGTTTCAATTAGTTAGGAATTATGATACCTATCTATTCTTATCTTCAAATATTTTGATTAAATATTTTGTTGGATGTATTTTATCTTTTTAAATATTTTGTTAGATTAATTTATATTCAATGTTTTTTGATTTTTTAATTTAAGATCTTTTCAATATGCATATCTTATCTAAAAAGTATTTTGTAATTTGTATTAAACTATTTAATCTTTAGTTAATGCATTAATTTTTAATTATTGTTTATATGTTTTTAAATTGAATCGCTAATTATTACGTTACTTTTTTGTATATGACGAATATATTTTAATTAATACTTTACAATTTACAAAATTCATAGTATAGTCACGAAGAAAAATAAAATGTTTAATTTTCTGAGATATAAAAATAACAAGGGTCGGGTTGGGAGTGTGACATCCCAATTCTTTTAAATTATCCATTCTATGAAGTCGATTAAAAATATAAGGACCTAATTTAATATGCACACAAAATTTAAGATTAAAGTGGAAACAAGAATTTGGTTAAAAAAAAAAAAAAGAGAAAATTTCCAGAAATTTAGGGAGTCTTGGCTTGGCCAAGTGACCCATATATATATATATATATATATTGTATGTGAAACAAAAGTCAACAACAATACAAAACAAGAAGAAGAAAGAAAAAAAAAAAAGAAAAGAAGAGAGAAAAGGCCGAAGCTTTCTGCCGGTTTTGAAAAAAAAAATTATTTCTTTTCTTGAAAAGAAGAAGAAAGCCAATCAAAGAGGTAAACTAGTAAGTATTCTTTGTCTTCAACCTTTGAATTTATAAAGTTAAAGAATATGGGTTTTATGAAAATTTTAGGAACATTTAATATTAGGTTATGATTTTATTTAATATATGTTCTAAATGCATCAAATAGTTACTTGATTATGAAATATGGGATTCTTGATACTATTATAGAGAGTTTTAGTAAGTAGTGTAAAGATAAAATTTTGGTATAGTTGAAACTTTATATGGAGTAAATGAAGTGAAGTTGATATAAGTTAGTGTGATGGTTTTATGAAATGGTATTATGGTAGTTGAGGAAGTGGTGAAGTTAATAATGAATGTAAGAAGTGAATGCCTTAAATTTAATAGTAAATGTGAAAATTAATTAAAACTAAAAATTAGTGTTTAAAGATCAAGAATTAGTATTATTTGTTACTTTAGTAGGCATTGAGACTTGAATGTGTGATGACATACAATTTCTAAGGTAGAATAAAGACTAGAGTATTTACATGAATGATTTAATATGTAAGAGCAAGTGTAGAAAATCTTATTAAAGGATAAAGATTAATGTTTAAAGATGAAAAGTAGTGTTGTTATTTCTAGTGGATATTTAAGATTTTATTAGGTGACATTATTATCATTTTAAGATGGAATAAAATCTGAATGATTAGATAGGAGGGATAACTACATGTTTAATGTGAAAATAATGAAATTTTAGAAAGTTTAATAAAATGGAAAATTTTACTCCATGGAAATTTCATATTTATGAACTTTAATTATGTAGAAAATTTTAGTTAGTGAATTATGTTGCAAAGAACATAAAAGAAAATGAGAGGAGAATTGTAAATAAATTAAATTATGTTTGACGGATCGAAATAAGATAATAGATTATTGA
>CAVNYN010287523.1:0-25957 GCA_963692815.1 Nyctanthes arbor-tristis | reverse complement strand
TCAGACGTGTGCTCTTCCGATCTATTTTATCTGCCTGAAAGACAGCACAAAGTATAGTAGCCACCAGCAAATGGAGAGAGCTTCATCTTTTCCCCCTCTTTATTATCAATATTTCTATCATTCCACTAAAATTAACGTTCAGTTTTTTGATCTAATCAAATGTCAGCTCTATCCAACACATTTAGTATTATATATCTGTAACTGCTTTCCCATTTATCCAACACATTTGGTAATATATATATATATATATCCGTAACTGCTCTCCCATTTATCCACACATTTCAATAACGAGATCATCGTACAATTCTTTAGTCAAACTGAGATCATCTTAATTCTTAGGTCAAGATCAACAAACCCACAAAAAACTCATTAATTAGTGAAATTCTTCATCAAGTTAATTAGATAGAAGGTACATTTACCGCCAAGGGAAATCCCACTTCAAGGTTTAGACAAAACAAAAACCTTTTATTTTGATCTACTATTTTACGTGAAATAATAAAGCGACAGACGTCTGGTACGTGCGTCACGTGAAAGAAACCAGTAGAAATCACAATACGAAAAAAGACTCTCAATTTTACTACGGTCAATTATGTATATTTAATATAAAAAAATATGTTGTTAAAGTGTGGCAGGCATTGGATTCAATAAAGTGCACAAGGGACCACAAAAATTGCACAAACTCGAAGCTCAAATAGCCAATGAATTACAAGTCTAATCTAATAATAATTATAAATAAATGTAGCTAGGTACGTAGTTTGAAATCATATGGGTATGACCAGAATGTCACATTTTAGGCAGGATCCTGCCTTAGCGATTCCACTAGCTATGCATCAAAAAACCTAGTATTTTATTTAATGCATGCTATTATTATTAGACTTTAATTAATTATTATATATATCTTCCCTGCCATACTGCAATGGAAACACAAATTTTGGGACCACATTATTTGGTCTCTTCAATTAATCCGTTTTAATTTGAGAGTTGGCTTCAAAGCCATTTAATGCTTTATCCTTAATTTTTACCTAGGTACCATGTGTTCTAACAATGATATCAATTGGGCGGGATCAGTATCGAGTAGTGGAGAAGGTCAAACAATAATAAAGTTGGGTAGGTTTTCTAGCTTATATGAACCCTTAAATTTTGATGTAGCGCGGAGTAATAACTAATAAGGAATTAAAGCAAAAACCTTGTTAAAAAAAAAAAAAAAAGAAAAAAGAAAACCACTAGTAAAGAGAATAATCTCACAAAATTTTGCTCCTACGATAATAATATGGCTGAAGACTCTAAACAAGTTTCAAAATAGTCATTATTAAAACTATGGGCAGTTAAACGATAAATTAAAAATTACAAATTAAATGAAGACATATATGAAAATAATAAAATTGAATTTTGGAGGCTTAAAAACGAGCTGAGTAGCCGAGATCCATGGAACGTAGAATTAAAGAGGTTGATCAGTTTTGGTCGCCTCGTTGTTCTGCTTCCAGAATGGCGTGCTTGGCCAAAATCAGAGATCGATTACCAAATTGTGAAATTACAATTTTACCCATTTGGCCAAATTCTTTCCTCAATCCACTAGGCTATTTGTTCTACATCAAAATTGAAGGAGACATGGCTTCATTAGAATGATAATAGGACAATTTGTTGAAGAATTGTGGCAATTAGCCAGTAAGGACTGGTTGTATGACTACGATGATGATAACGGGTTGCAATGAATGTTCTTCTTCAACAGGTTGAATATAGATTAGGGACCAATAGTGCAATTTTCCCAACATCAATGAATTTTAGGACGATGTGCAAGAATGTTTTATTTCTAATAAAAGTTTAATTATTTATGCAAAAAATGATTAATTTAATTATCATGCACACAAGCATTCCGACAAGATTGAGGGTTGGAGCGCGAGTTAGATAATTAAATAATTAATAAGATTAGACCACATTGATTTCAGAACCCCCCCCCTTAATGTTTACTACTTCCATCCCAAAAAGATGGTCCATTTTCCTCTTTCATCTGTCTCAAAATATAGTCCAATTTTCTTTTTAAAAAGTAACTGAAATATGAGTTCTCTTATATACCCTCATTTAATGCGCATAGTTATTAAAAAAATAAAATTATTAAAGTGAAATAATTAATAAATGAAAGGACATAATAGGTAAATGATGTTAAACTTTACTTTTCCAATACTATTAAATGAACTTTTCTTAATCTGTGTACAGAGTTGATATGGAGCATTTTTTTGGAACGGAGGTAGTATATACTAATATCCAGTCAAGGGGAGGGTTTGACTTTTGACACTATAGAAGAGTTCAGCGGTGACAAAACATGCATTCCCTTATATAGGCTGCAGCAATCTTGTTACAAATTACAGAAGAGTTAAATCTTGGTTATATTAATAGCGTTTGGACACATATTATCTTTATGTTTTCAAGAAGAAAGATAAATTACTAATAGATTGCCGCGTCTTATTTCAGAGAAGGGGATTTTTTTTTCCTCTTACAATGGGGAAGTTTCAAATTCAATATTTTTGGTCAATGAAAAAAAAGATAATTAGATATATAGGTTCTAATTAGTTGCGCAAAGCAGGGCAGTTCCCCCAGGGACAGAGCTAGCCGTCGATATCAAGGTGTGCCGAAAACGTAGATTAATATTAATTTATATTATGATTATTATTTTTCACAAGTTTTATATGGTCAAAAAATAATTTTTTGTCAAAATGGGTTGTGCCTAAGCAAAGGCTGGCACAACCCCTCCTACACCCCCCCCCCCCACCCAAAAAAAGTTTTGCAAAATATTTTTTTATAATAAAAAAGTCCAATAATAATTTTAGACTCTAGTGTATCTAATATAACATAAAACAAGAAAAATGTCTATATTCAACGTATACACACAATTTATGTAGAATTCTTGAATTTCTACAACTTAAAGTACTATTAAAATTCATATCAATAACTTAGTCGATATTGAAAGGGGAAGAAAAAAAACCTTTGTTTAATAAGTAGAAATTCATTTAGCTATGTAAATAAATTATTATCTAATATGTATGAGACGTTTATGTATAAAGTCATGTTATTCAACAGGAGGGTAATATTTAAGTCGAAATTAGCATCATTCAATATGTGAAGTTTGTCTTAATTAAAATAAAGAACTATTTTTACTGTTTAATTAATTTTTGACCCCCTAAAATAAAATTTCTGGCTCCTCCGCTAGTTCTAATTAAGAAAGTCCTTGTATCTAAAGTTGTCAGCTCTCCATTTTGTTAAGAATCTTGAAAATTCTCTCAAAATGGTTTAAGATTACATGTATAATTTTCATTTGAAGGGAAATTATGTGGAAACGTGTGAATGTACTTCACATTATTTAAATTTAGATTTAGAAAATATGAATGTGTAACCAAAGAAGTAAGCTAGCATTTAGTTCAAACAAGTGTCGCAATAATTAGATACTCATATTTTGAGTGAAAAGTCTTGAGTTCGAGCCACACATTACCTCTCTCCCCATCTTCTGTTCCCTCCCTTATCTCCCTCTTCTGTTAAAAAAATGACTGGTATATACTCGTGTGATATAATAGCATTTGAGTGAATTTCTCACACATTTTATCAGGGTTCAAATCCGCTTAATGGTTAACTTTTAAAGATAAAGCGCTACATCCCTTGTGCCTCATTCCTAGATCATTAAATTCTTGATCTCAATTCTCAAGAATGATATCCTGTATGAAATTTTACACGCAAAAAGTTGATTAATTAAGCGCTCCATGAAGCAGCACTAGAAAGCTGGGATAGTGGGATGAGGGGAGACATAGAAATGATTTCATTGGAACATTTACTAAAATTCATTAAACATTTCCTCGAGATGTTAAAAATCTAAAAATTAAGCAACAAAAATAAAAATATCTAACATAAAAAGTCAACGGTCAAAGATTTGCGTAACTGTGTGTGTCTCCTTCATCCCCACATATATAGTACAGGGACACATTCTTGATGCATATAAAAGCTTCCCACAAATCCTCACTCCCGTTGTCACAACACAAAGCACTATGCGCTCCACTTGGTTACTACCCCTTTTTTAACCATATCGGGTCTCGACTCGTTGCAGAATTTCTCGTTTGGTTTTCAATATTTTAGTAATTGAATACTCGATTCGCTTAAAAACTTTTGTAACTTCACTACGTAGTCTCTACCTAGTTCTTGGATTAGGTTATTTGACTTTTTTTTGTGTATCTAAGATAAATGTGTATCGTAACACGCATGGTAGGTAGAATTGAGCCCTTTTTTTCCAATTTGAGAAAAAAGGGAGTCATTATAATATTCTCATTCTTGTATGAATTGTAATAAGATGAGGTTGACATTTATGTTTTTGAATCAATAATAGGTGCAATGTTTGAATAAAATAGTTTTCCCATTTTATTATCGATTTTGAGCATTCTTACACTGAAAAGACTACTTGTAAATACATAGAAGTATACTACCAAGTATACTTTTCAATTTTTTGGGTGCCAAACTAAAGTTAAATGCAAGGATCATGCCGAAATGCTTGAATTGGGGCATGGTCTATTTCGTGTCGAGTATTTTCAAGCTTAGGCTAACTAATATTACTAAGATTTTAACCTCATACGGCTTTACTTTTAGATTTTGTTTTCTAATTTGTGTTGCGTTTTTAGGTAAAATGCACAAGTCTACTGAGGAGGAAAAAAAATTTCAAAATGTGTCATTGGTCATATTTGAAAATTTTCAAACCAATATTTGTCATAAGCATTTTCTTAAAGTCAAATTCATACCCAAAAATATAAAATTATGAATAATCAGCTGAGAACGAGTTTATTTATGTGTATTATGGAAAGAAAACGAGAATATAGTTCTTCGTTCTTGTACGATTTTAATATTTTTTAATTCTTTACATAGACCGTAGTTGCACCTTAATTATTTTTCGATGAACTTTACTTATCTAACACGTAACAAGACATGTCTAATTATATCTAATCTTTCATCAATAATAATTTACTCTTTGAAGTATATATATATATATATATATAATAAAAATACTAATGTGAGTTATGCATCAAAAACTACTATTTCATCTTTTCTTTTTAAAGGGTAATTTGATAAAAACTAAATAAACATGTTAGGGTATTTTAATCCAATAGGCTCATTGAATGACTATTGCATGGTAGATTTCCAATGATTTCATAACAAGAAAAAATTAAATGCCGAGATTTCTTTTGTCAAATTAGCATAGTCAATGACATCAGTGTGAACACAATTTCGGTTTCATTTTATTCTCTTTGGAAAAAAAATTAATGAAACTCGCGATCGGAAAAGATTTTACAAAAGTTTGAAATTTGTAATTATATTGAATTATGAGTTTTCACCTAATGCATACATATCTGTCTTATATGCTAGTATAATGGTACCTGATGTCTAGTACATATCCAAATTCAGAATGCACATTACAGTTATGGAACCTTTGAAAGACGCAAAAGAGACTCATTGTGATTGTCATGAGAAAATGAAACTCATGAAATATTTGTCAGCAAACGTAGAAACACGCGCAATATAAGTACTCATACAATGTGTGTTATTATACAAGCCGTCATAAAATAAAATATATAAAAGCTCAAATAATATCAATGCCCTAAAATTCTCATACATGTATGGTGGTGCTGCTGGAATTGTCACAGGCAAATTATGTGAAACACGAAAGTTGCATGTCTCTGCAAATCATAAAGAATGGCACAAATTGAATTCCAATATAACACTGCATACGTGGACAATTTTCTTTCTATCTGTGCCAGCTGGCTAACTGTAATAATGAAAAGGAAACATATAGCAATAGGAATGACGAAATTTCAAGCACTAATCATATGACACTTTATAACGCTATCCGTTGTCTAAGTTTCTAAATGAACTAATTTAAAAAAAAAAAAAGTAATTGAAGTCTTATTATTAGTAGATATCAGTCGTCAGGCTCGCCTCCACATTGACAAATAATGTCATAAGATGTCATTTAGAGGGTGCTATAATAGGACTAAAGTAAGGAAGTGTCTTGTTTTTATGGGTGGATTAGCACAACAATATACTGATGGATGGTAGAAAAATATTTTTTTTTTGCTATGTACATGGATACATTTTCAATATGATAGCTATGGATCCATATGCGGTTTTGTTTCTTTGTACTTTTTAATACTCTCCAATTAGGACCTGCCTCTTAGTCCCTCCTCTATATAAACCTCCCTTCCCTCTTCTTCTTCCCCACACACCACAGCCATTTTTCTCCATCTCCTCTCTGTATTTGCTGTATAAAATTTTATCCACCATGCCTGAGGCACCAAAGAGGTCATACTACAGTGTGGAGGAGAACAACAAGAAGACTCTTGAGTTCATTGAAGAGGTGACTGCTAACGCAGATGATGTTCAGAAGAGAGTTCTTGCAGAAATCCTCTCTAGAAATGCCCATGTTGAGTACTTAAAAAGGCATGGACTCAGTGGGAGTAAGGATAGAGAGAGTTTCAAGAAAATCATGCCTGTCATCACCTATGAGGACATTCAGCCTGATATCAACCGCATAGCCAATGGAGATAAATCCCACATTCTCTGTTCCCAGCCCATTTCAGAGTTCTTAACGAGGTATGTATGTTTAATATTCATGAACTAATCATGGGTTTTGTACGAGGATTTTTGCTGAATGTTATCTTGAATGCAGTTCTGGGACATCTGGTGGGGAGAGGAAACTGATGCCAACCATTGCGGAAGAACTGGGAAGAAGATCAAAGCTTTACAGCCTTCTGATGCCTATCATGAGCCAGTTTGTTCCTGATTTGGACAAAGGCAAAGGAATGTATTTTCTGTTCATAAAATCTGAGGCTAAGACCCCAGGGGGCCTAGTGGCACGCCCCGTTTTAACCAGTTATTACAAAAGTTCCCATTTCAAGGAGAGACCTTTTGATCCTTACACAAATTACACCAGCCCAAATGAAACCATTCTCTGCCCTGATTCTTACCAGAGCATGTACTCTCAAATGCTTTGTGGCCTTTGCCAAAACAATGAAGTCCTTCGGGTAGGGGCTGTTTTTGCCTCCGGTTTCATTCGCGCAATCCGGTTCTTGGAAAAACACTGGTCCCTTCTTTGCAATGATATCAGAACAGGGGGCCTCAATTCCCAAATCACTGATCCGTCAGTGAGAGACGCAGTGATGAAAATTCTCAAACCCAACCCCAAACTTGCAGATTTCATTGAACAAGAATGTAGCAGACAATCTTGGCAGGGAATTATTACAAGATTGTGGCCAAATACTAAGTATGTTGATGTTATTGTGACAGGGACCATGTCTCAATACATCCCAACTCTTGATTATTACAGCAATGGTCTCCCTCTTGTGTGTACCATGTATGCCTCCTCTGAATGCTACTTTGGTGTCAATTTGATTCCTCTTTGTAAGCCTAGTGAAGTGTCTTACACCCTCATTCCCACCATGGCCTATTTCGAGTTCTTGCCGGTGCAGAGAAACAATGGCTGTTCTGTTCCCATTTCCAAATCCCTCAGTGAGAAGGAACAGCAAGAACTGGTTGACTTGGTTGATGTTAAGCGTGGTCAGGAGTATGAACTAGTTGTCACCACTTATGCTGGTAAAAAAAATAAATAAATAACTTGACCTTCCCCTGTTTTTCTGTTTTATTCTAAATTAATAAAAATAAAAATATAATCTGTTAAATTATTTTTACATTTTACTGCAGGACTTTATCGATACAGAGTTGGAGATGTTCTTCGAGTCACCGGGTTCAAGAACAAGGCGCCTCAATTCAACTTTATTTGCAGGAAAAATGTGGTCTTAAGCATTGACTCGGACAAGACCGATGAAGTTGAGCTACAAAACGCAGTTAAAAATGCAGTAACCCATCTAACACCATTCGACGCGCATCTGACTGAGTACACTAGTTATGCTGACACAAAAACAGTTCCGGGGCACTATGTGCTCTACTGGGAGCTTAGTTTGAATGGGTCGACCCCGGCACCTCCTTCAGTTTTTGAAGACTGTTGCCTCACCATCGAAGAGTCCCTCAACAGTGTCTACCGCCAGGGGCGTGCCTCAGACAAATCAATCGGCCCTCTCGAGATCAAGGTTGTTGAAGCTGGGACATTTGACAAACTCATGGACTATGCCATAAGCTTAGGGGCCTCGATTAACCAGTACAAGACACCCCGGTGTGTGAAATTTGCGCCTATTGTGGAACTTTTGGAGTCCAGGGTGGTGTCTAGCTACTTCAGTCCAAAGTGCCCCAAATGGACTCCTGGCCACAAGCAATGGAACAAAATGGATTAAGTAGTCAAGTCTTGTTTAGGATGACCAATCATTTCTATGTTTCTCCTTTCCTTTTTAATATTATTATTATTATTATTATTAATATTATGGTAGAATCTGTGTGAGTAATGAGTAGCCATGTAAAAAAAAAAAAAAAAGAAAAAACAGTTCCTATTTTAAGGTAGGCTCTCTGTTCCAATGTCAATCTTCCAATGTGCCAGCTGTGTTGCAAATTCTTGACACATTTTGAGGGAGTCTCTCTTATTTCCAGCCAGAATTCCAGCCCACTGAAGTCTCATGGGCATAATAGGCAGTTCAACAACGATAAAACAGTGCGTATCCTAGTTACAATAAGAGCGCGTTAATTTACTTACTTTACATTACTCGTTTTGTCAAACATAATTTTAAATTTTCTTTTCAAGAAAGATGTGATTTTAGAACAGCAGAGTTGAACTCTTAACTTTAATACTCGTCAATTTTTTGCAAATTAATTAGCAAAGAAGCTGCCCTTTAAAACTAAGGGTGTATAGGCATGGATATGCCACTCAACTTAACTCTTAATTTGAGAGTTTTTAATTTGAGAGGAACAAAAGTTTGATGATCATCTGTCTATACGATAATTAATTTGTTCTATGTTATTGGTGTAAACGGTTAAAATTAAAAACTTGAGTTAAAATTATTAGCCGAGTTGGTTTCCCACATTCTCCACTAGGGTTGGATCCCCCCCCCCTTCTCCTTCAATCCCCTAACATTAAAAAAAAAAAAGACTGTTAAAATTAAAAACTTGTAACGCATAAATTGATGATGATGTATATGTAGGGACTCGAGTGATAATAAACATAGTCCAACTTTAATAAACACTACTACTCATACATAAAGAGTAACATAGACATGTATATAACTTATCTTGTTACTATCAATTTAAAAGTAATGTGATGTGTAGAGAAAGAGTATACCAGTGTTACTCGTGACCAGTGGAGGGTGGAGTGGATAAGCATACAAATGTGGGGTCAGGGAAGGGTGAAGCTTTGACTGAAATTGTAGTGATCTGGTCCTGATATATGGCCGGAAAAGCTAAACAGCTTTGCAGGGAAGGACGGATAAGATAATACAGATAAAATTGCAGAAATTGTTCCCCGGTTTTGCTCTGCAAAAACAGAAACATTTTCTCCAGCATTTTCATCAGACACCCTACCCAGTACAGACAACGGTACGGTGGGATCTTCATTAAAGCTGCAATTTTGTACCAAGCATCAATTCCACGTCGAATTAGAGTAGTGGATTAATCGGCGATGAGGGACTTGCAGAAGATGAGATTAGAGACACAGAGTTTCCAAGTATCTACGGAATACTGGAAGCCACTTTTTTTGTGTGGGGTCCATGATGTTCCATGTAAGCGTAAAATCCGGGGACGGGGTTCGTTCTTTTGTAGGGGACCATGTATGTGTCTGTGTTGCCTATGTGTCCGTTTGAATCCAGCCCACCTCAAACAGTTTAGATACGTGTAAGATAAGTCGAGCTCAATTAACTTTTAATAGAATTGGCACCGAACTTACATATGCTTGTCCAATAGGGTGTCTATAGTTTTTATTGTCACTCTTTGTCCTACTCTTGATATTCTTGATTTTATATAGAGATGTACAAGACAGGTCGAGCTCTGTCTGTTTTGTTATGATTTAACATCAAAATTTTGTTCTTTCCCAAGCTGATCACAAAATCGGGCACTTTTGCCAAGTCTTGTGCCCTAACCCACGTTTAATCTCAAAATTTTTCAACTTAATATTGTCTGGAATAAGCATAATAACGCATGATTTTATCTTTTCATGTTTTTTAACCGGCAAGTCCTAGAACGAAGTCATAGCAATAGCACGCCGAGTCCCATTATATAGAAAAGATAAATAGTTATGACGCCATCGAGCATCAACATCATCTGAATATTGCATTAATGAGTCACTTGCAAATTATGTTTTATAAGATAATTGGCTCCAAACTTGGACATGCTTGTCCAAGCTGATGATTGTCTTGATTATTGCTCTTTCTCAACTTTTAAAGCTTCCTGTTTCTATATATATAGAGACGCACAAGATAGTTGTTTTTGTATTTTGAAGCATTTCTGCCAAGTTGTGAGCAAAAACATTAATCTAGCATCTTGTTCATGGCCTATTTAACTCGATGTCTAGTTGATGGATATTAGCCAGTAATTCGAGTAAATATAATGTGGGCTATTCTTTTCTGAGATTTTTCAATCTGTAACTTCTGAAATGATGCTAGGGATAATTAGCTATGACGCAATCGGGCATCAACATCATCCGAATTGCATTAGTGAGTCGCTTGAGTTGGTTGACATGCCTAATTTTCTGCAAATTGTCCCAATAAATTGGACACATATAAAAGGTGGGATACCAATATTCCAAGTACTGCAAGATAATTATGAGAGCAAGATTGGTAATCACCACATTCTTCCATAATAAAATGGCCTACTGTTATCAACAATAATGGAGTTTGAAGGTGATTGAAAGATTAAAATGGAAAAACTTTATGTTTGATGTGGAGAGTTAGTTTTTGCTTTTTGAGACAATCTACCCAGCAATGAAGGCGACACCAATAACCTACTTACTCTAAAGTTTATGATAATCCATAAAGATTCATAATTGGTGGTTTCTGTGCCATTTCTCGTGAAAAAGGATTAATTTGATCAAATTCTATTTGCCGTTTAGATAAGTCTTCATTTTTTTCCTTAATTTGTCCAAATTATCATGATATATGGAGAGAAATGACTGCTATTTATTGTTTAGAAGACCTGACAAATTAAAGGTAGCTCTTGTTTCTTTTCCACACTTGAAAGCAATGAGAAAAGATCATTTTCTAATCATTGTAACGAAGTTATTGGTTTCACCCCAATTTTTTTTATGGAGCTAAAAAGATTTAGACTTCACATACTTACTTGACAACACTTAATTTGAGGAAAGAATGATCGGTTTTAGTGTTTTATACAAGTAGGGGAAAGTGATATAGAGCCGGGATAACTTTCTAGAAAATTTGATAAAGTGATATAAAGCCGGCGTAACTCTATAGAAAGTTTGAATTTATATGATAAATATAGCATCTTAAAATAACAATATTATTATTACGCCCCTATGATTGTTGTGAGGGACAATTTGTTATCTCGAAAACTTTAAACTAAAGTATTTTAACTCCATATATATATATGATAAACATGCATCCGTTATTGAGAATTCTAAAGTGACGTCGGTTTGCTTTATATAGCCCATGTAGTGTTAAAAATACAAGAGACCACTAAGAATAATAGTTTCTATATCGGCTCTGGAAGCAAGCTGACTTACTTTAGAAGAGTGGGAAAGAAGTTTTTTTGTATAGTCAAATTAAACTCTATAAGGGAGCCTGATTCCCAATTAAAAACAATTACCTCACGAAATCACATGTATTTAACTTGAAAATACACATAACTCAATTTGACTTCATAAAATTTACAAGCTAATAAATAACAAGATATATATACACACACATGTATTTCAAACAAAAAACCCACTAAATCAATCACATTCAAATACACTAGAAAAAAAAACTCCAACACTCATCATTAACATATTAATAGTGACATATACACACACATACATATCAAACAGAAAGCGGGGGAGGAAATCAAAAAATGAAAATAAAAAATAAAAAACAGCAACCGAGGTTTAAGGAAATGGGCCAAAAAGCCCACGTGTAATTGTCCCATTTAAGTGGAGTACAGGCCCGTAGTTGTGGGTGACCACTCAGAGTTTTGCTGTATTTTTTTCAGGTGTCACCTCACACGTGTCTGATAATGACGAGGCATTGAGCATCAACACGTGTGGCCCCCCTAGAAGAGAGGAATTTCCAACACTTTCCAATACCTGCCCACACGTGAGGGACACCTTCTTGTCGGGCCTTCACATGAGGCCCATTCAGCTGAGTTGAAGGGCCCAAATTTTGTCATCCCTGGTACTATAATAGCTTGAACGAACCTTTAATACTTCATAAAACTTTATTTTCTTTTTCCATTATTGTTATTAATTTGTTTTATTTTATTTAATTTATTTGTCGTCACATAGTATTGCCATAATTATGTCTATTATATGGGGCGACATAGTTGAAAAGACAGTCAATTATTTAAAAAAGATATGAGAATATAGTTTATGTTTGATAATCGACGTGGCATAAGACTTTTTTTATATTTATGAGTGCCCTATAATTTATATTATTTCTCTAAATAGGATATTCATATATTTGAAATGTTACTCGAAAAATTGTATGAAAGTATGCCTAGACTCTTATATTTTGTAATGAAAAATGACATTCATTAATATTATTATCCATTGTTATTAAAGTAGTTATTGTTTTACTCTTAAAACTTGACACTTATTTTATTCTATGTTAAATAATACTGACGAACAACAAAATTATTGATTAAAATAGTAAGAAACAACCGCATCATTAGACACTAATATCATACTATAGTTGTCAATTTGTTTCGCTTGACACAATCATGCATCGGAGAACGAATTTAAATTTTCTATTGCATAATAGAGACAATTTTAAAATCATCGACAGATGGAAAATGACTTTCTTTTTTCCATTTTTAATAACATCCAAAGCTCCATTAGGGCAGCTGATATGTAGTTTTCAAAGCCACAAGCCTTGCATCAATGACAAGCGCTAGAAATATTTTTAATGGAAAGCCAGAGTAATAATGCAATTTTATTTTATTTCTACTGGTTCTATTCCTATTCGACATGTGAACTATATGCATATGTGCATTTTCTTGTCCTGTAAGATTAGACTTGAATTACAATACAATATACAAATTTTCAACTTTTTTCTTTACAAGCAATATCAAGCTTGTCTAGTAAGAGACCACAACTCGCCCTCTTACTGAATCAAGTTAAATGTTGTTACAAATCCATGTTATCTTGTAAAGTTCTAACAATGGTTTGAGGATCCAGTGAAGCACCCACTTTCATTATCCCTTCGGCTTCCTCATTATGAAGCAAAGCTAATTGTGATTGCAAGAGCTTAGCAGGCATGAAATGGTTCCCCTCTGCAGCTCTTTTCTCTAGTCGAGCAGAAAGCACCTCAGCTGCGACATCTAACAAAACAAACTTTACACCACATAAATATGAACCTTCCACATAATTTGGGTCGGCTAACCTAAGAATCTCTCTCTAATTCTTTTGCAAAGCTGAACATCCAAGAATTATGGTTTCTCCGTTCAGTAGTCCCACTCTTAAGACATCGTGTAGAGTTTCAAGCCAAGGAATGCGATTTTCATCTGAAAGTGGGATCCCATTTTGCATCTTCTCTGTGTTATTACAAGTATCATCGTTCTATACATTAGCAGTGTAAATTGGAGTTACAGTTGAGATTCCCAACCTATGGCAATATGGCACTTTGAGTCTCAACCAATGTTTCTAGGCATCTAGGTCCTCAACCTTAGCTTCTCAATTCTGGAGACAGCTCCCGTTTATTTGACCGTAGTCATTTTATTGATTTAAAGGTACCCTTTCAAAAAGACAATTTCCACTACCACCCATGAGGAGGTTCAGATGGGATTGGGCAAAGGCGGAGGTGTTGGTGGGCTTGGGGAAGGAAAACTAGTGGTGGATGGTGCGGTTCAAATGGGCATGCGACTATCAGGTGTCAGATTGGGTTTGCATTTGGATAGGGGTCCACTTTTTTCCTTGTCTCTTTATTTTATCACCAAAATTAAGTGTTAGCTCACTTTTTGCTAAAACAGAATTTCAAGCTTGCAAACACCTAACCTTTCAAGTTTTAACAGGAAAAAAGATGGAAACCAGCCACCAGGTTGTTAAAAACAGAGGCTGTGATCGGATGACAAAAAACATAGGTTAGGGACCTGAGTACTGCATTGTGCATAGGCTGGGGGACCTCTGTTATATAATTTTGCATATATCTAGGCGATAACAACACAAGCTTCTAATCAGAGCTCTACCTCTGTTTGATTGGGGGTGGTAATCATCAGCATCAAGAAAGCGCCCACTGATAACATTTGCCAGCAATGCACCTATTGTTCTGCAGTAGGAAGGAGACTATGTCAAGTATGAGCAGATACAAGTGATCAGATATTATTTTGTAAAAGTAGAATCAAAATGCAAAATTCAGTTATAATGCATAGAGGTTTACAATGGAATTGTTCATTTAAAAAGTAACCAAACGGTTAGGTTTAAGCTATAATAATATTAATCGGACAACATAAGCTAGTAACTTTGAGGAAATTTAAACAGAAGAATAAGGAAGAAATGCATGCCAAATTTGGTTATGAGAGCTGTTACAGTTACAGCGCCAGCTTATAGGGGTGAACCAACGGTTGAAAGCAACCACAATGCATCAGCTTCATGTGAAATTCCTTGCAGATATCAATATTTATGGTAACAGGACTAATGGGAGCCAGCATGTAGAAATTAAAAGAGAGCAAAAAATTAACACTTCAAATTGAGAGCCTCTCAACAGTGCCAATAAATATGAACTAGTTATTTATAATGTAATGAGTGAAGCACAGCAGAAAGCACAATTACACAGCGCCTTGTAATACTGATAGTGCATTTATAAACTTCACCAAGTGGATGGAGTTAAAATCTAAATACACAAAATAAAATTATAGATAGATAGACAGCAAAAACCTAGTCTTTTTAGGCTAAGTAACTAACACTGTGAAACTAATCCCAGTCTCTAGCTAATCTGACACTTCGAGAACCATGGTCATGCCTCCCTGTTTTCTACACTGAAAGTGATAAAAGAAGTATTTGCAGAAACCACTTGAGTCTTGACTATAGCTTTCCTCAAATTTAATTTGTGGAAATTGCAGTTTAGGATAAGATGCATGGAATCATACATGGTGACTGTTGAGATTGAAATTCGTTATTTCACAAGTCAGCTGACCAGGAAATGCATAGAGAATCAAAATAAAGTTTGTTATGGAGTTCACTTATATTTCTTATCACAATCTCACCAAAAATGCAGCTTCAGCATCAGCACACACCACTTCTGGAACTAGAAACACAAAAAGATATGAAATAAAAGCTGGTAGATGCAAATGGATAGCCAACTAAGGGTGACACTGGCATAAAAACGGTACATGAACAGGAAATGGCAGTGATGAAAGTCTAGGCCAAGTTAGATGGAGCTTTAATACTTATGATTTTCCTGCACCACTGACACCCATGAGAACAACTACTACTCCTGTACAAAAAAACAAATAGAGTGTCAGACAAAAAAATGAGACGACGTCATCAGGAGAACTTCAATGTGCAGATTCATGCATAATGGTGGTCGAGATTCCAACCATAGAGTCAATATGGACGGGTAAAAGAAAAATCTAGAACAGCTAAGATAACCTTTATCAGATGCCATCTTTAAGTAGCACCAAGAACTTATGGGGAATGATACTGACAACAGCAAATGTTTCAAAAGCCAATGAAGGTATGTCTCTCCTGAAGTGGGAATTGGCAGAACACCTGCACATTGCACAGAATTTTGGAAATACGAGGTTGGAATAGAATAAGAGATTATATTTGCAGGATCATTTTAAACAAATTTACAGCATGAGACTTATTATTTGCATGCGTCTGGGAGCTAGTTGCAAGTTGCAAAGGAAAAATAATGCACTGGGAGAAAAATCCTTATGTAAATCCTAGAAGTCATTGCAGAATAACTCACATACTCAAGGACTACCATAAGGTGGTTTCTCTTGCCACAAAAATCTCCTGCCCGGTCATGTGTGTTTGTGCACACTTGAAAGATAAAAACTGTGCACCAGTACCCAACAGAAAGTTACTTGGAAAGCCAACTATTACGAGAATTTTGTTGATGATGGATATAAGATGTTAAGCTCAGAAAACAAGCCACAAACTGTTTCAGTAAGGAATATATTTCTAGTGAAACCTACATGAAAATGTATCCCGTTTATCTACGTGGAACTTCTGTTAATACATCAATTTAACATAAAGGTCTCTGTGATACCACAAATTGAGCCAAGTTTTACTACTTCAGGAAGCACAATTTGAATTTATAATAGTTACCATTTGCCTTCCAATCAACCCTACGGATTTCATAGACAGACTTTCTATAGCATCATAAATAAATGTTAGTCACGCGCAGGCGTCCCTCACTTCATTTCTTTAGTCTCAACAGTCCACTTCAATCTACTGGTCAATAACCACTTTAGAAAAACCCTTCTGGTTTTCCTTTGCAAAACAAAAACACAAAGATTATTTTTGCAATATTAGTCTACTACCACACAAGGCTTGTTGATATAAGGAGATGCAAGCAGTCAGGACAGACAGAATCATACCCCCTTATTGCTCATTATCAGACCCTGAATCCACCCCGAGCACTATTTTCTTCTTCTTATTTTATATATATATATATATATATATATTGATGATAGAAAGCCAAAACGTTGCTTGGGTCCTTTCAGTTACTGGGGTACCATTACTGGCCGCAATAATTTCTTCAAGACGTTTATGAACAATTCCTTCAACAGCTTCAATGCATTAATCTGATATACTACCCTAAAAACTTAATTAATCTTCTCCTGGGCCATGATACATTGCTACTACTTGATTCACAGTCTCAAATAATATCCAAAGCAGCGGTGGCACACAGATTAGCTTCAACTCCTTCCAATATCAACTAAGCAACGCAGAATTCAAACTTAAAAATCCCTCATGCCAATGAACCTAACTAAAGCTTCAAATATCTTCTCCAAGACGATGACATATTGCTGTTTCTTGATTCCCATTCTCATGTAATATCAAAAGTGATGATGGCATATAGATTAGCTTCAACTCCTTCCCGCATCAACTAAGTAATGCAGAATTCAAACTTAAAAATCCCTCATCCCAATGAACCTAACTATATATTCATGCACAAAAGGCAATGCATACAAAGACAGAGAATGAAAGCATCAATCTTGAAACCAGCCAAGGGTTTGAAAAGTTTCCCTAGAAAAGATGTCACTTTGACATTATCGATTGTTATTCTTGATATCTATAAAATCATACTGTAAGTAATAATAATTATGTGAAAATTTCAGAACACCAATTTCGTATTTGTGTGGTTTATTGCTTCCAACATACTAATCTCTGCACATAAAAATGTTTCTGCTCGGCTAAGATAAAAAACACAGTCTACCTCAAAGTTAAGAAAATTTTCCACAATGTTTCCATTATAGGTCATATAAAAGATGTAGAGTGCTAAAACTGGACATATGCTAATTTACCTTCAACTACCAAGCACCGAACTTTGATCCCAGAAAACACAGTCCGATTCTCCCAGAATTAAAACAGGATTAAAATGACTATACGATCATTAAAGTGTGAAGTACCTCCTAAGTCACATCAGATAATTCCATGATATTCGCAGAAAACACACCAAAATCTGTAAATTCGGAGCCAAGAAAAAAAAAGACATTCATCGGGCATTCTATCCTGTTATACCAACTAAATCATACCACTTTACTCCAGAACCAGAGCTACTATATTTCTAGGGATGTAAAAAAGGCAGTCCTGTAAGTCAAAATCTTACCTAAATCAACATAAATGTTGAATGTTCCAAACGAAACCTAAAAATAATTGAGTGAACAGAAATATAATCCTTCAAATTTGATCAGCTTAAGCAAGTAATAACAAACTATATAACAATGGCAAACCTTTATTGTCAAAGCCAAAATTGCCCAACATATAAAGAATATGAAAGTTTTCAACTTCTTTCCTATGGAAGTCCGTTGGGCGTTGAGGTTTTCAATTTCCTTCTTTATTCCTTGATGGTCAAAAGTAACAGTCTAGCAGTAAAAATTCCACAACTCTGGTTACCGGTTGAGCCACCCTTTTTTTGGGTTAATTTCACAAAAGTCTCCTACCTTTGGGCTGATAATCGATTTCATCCTTAATCTTTTTTAAGATTCTCTTGAGTCCTTAACTTTTTATAAATACTCACAAAAGGTCCCTTTTTCACTATTCACTCAACTTTTCATAGAAAATAACGATTTTACCATTTAACCTTTTAATTTTAAAAATAAAATATTTAAAAATATTAAAAATAATAAAAAATAAAAAAAAAAACAAAACACCCACCCCACCGCTCCCCTCCCCTCCCAAGGTGGCCGCCGAAAATGGCTGCCAGAGCCATTTCCGACTGCAAAAAAGTTACAAGAAATGACAGTAAACTTCTGACATTTCCAATAATAGATATGAGGGGTGGATCTCTCAATTTTTGACTGCCAGAATGGCAGCAAAATGCTGCCATTTTCGGCCATAAAATACGGCCGGAATAGCAGCTTTGCTGCCATATACTGCCAAAAATAGTAGCATTTTACTGTCATTCTGGCAGCCAAAATGGGGGGATGGATCCCCCATTTTGGGCTGCAAAATGGGGAGATCCACCCCTCCATATCTATTGCCAGAAATAGTAACAGTTTGCCGTCGTTTCCGATAGGTTTTTTGCCACCAAAATGGCTCCGACAGCCATTTTCGACGGTCATCTTGGGAGGGAAAGAGAGGTGAGGGTGTGGAGTGGGTGTTTTGTTTTTTTAATAAATTTTTTTATTATTTTTAAATGTTTTATTTTTAAAATTAAAAAGCTAAAGGGTATAATCGTTATTTTCTATGAAAAGTTGAGTGAATAGTGAAAAAATACCTTTTGTGAGTATTTATGAAAGATGGGGGACTCAAGAGAGTCTTAAAAGAAGTTAGGGATGAAATCGATTATTAGCCCAAAGGTTGAGGATCTTTTGTGAAATTAACCCTTTTTTTAAAGGAGAAAATTGCAAGGAATGTCCAAAAATCAATGTGCATATGCAAAAACGTCTCTTTTTTAACCATTTGCATTTGTGTCCGAAACACACTTTTTTGGACCAAAAATAATACTGAACAAATCTTTAAATGATTTAAAAGAAATGAAATGTAAAGAATAGGTTTGTCAAGAAAGCTCGCCGACTGGCTGGTTGGTGTCGTAACTCTAAATGCGAGCATGAGCCAAACATAGCCTAGCCGAGCTGAGCTAGCCTCTCTATAATCCTTGTTTAGGCTCGTGTGAGCTCAAACCCAAACTGCTCGTCTTTTTTTGGCCTATTTGTTCACATAGAACTTGACTATAGGCAACATGAAAGTTGATTATTTCACAACAAATTTAAAAAAAAAAAAAAAAAATGTTGCAGCCAAATGGCTGTTAAAATGCAGCCTTTGGCGACCAGCTCACTGTTACGAGTTTTAACGAGCTACTCAAAAAACAACTCGCCCAAGATGCTCGGCAAATCTCAGTTCTCAAGCAAGTCGAGTGCGAACGACTCACCTGAGAATTTTCTTTGTTTGTGCTCGCATTTGGCTCACTCTTCAACGAGCCTAAGTCGAGTTTTGCTCGCGGAACGACGAGCCAGCTCGCAAGCTTTCCGATTCATGGCCTTTTTTGACAAATCTCGTAAAGAATGATAATTAATATGATAAATACAACTAATTTTACCATTCAAGACATTTTCATTTTAGATTCTTCACATTTTGAAATGTCGAGAATGATATGTTATAATACACAATTAGGATTTTTCCAAAACTAATCTTTTGAAGTTATAGTTATTATTAATCGGCATCACTAATATCCTTATAAATGTACATTTTCGCTTTTGTTACCGCATAACCATGATCGACTCACACTTTTATTGCATTCTCTCCCAGAATTGAATTTTCTTTAAGTTTTGAGTCAACAAGTACGATTGAAGGTATTTTAACTCAAAAGGGACAACGTTGTAAAAATTATGAAAAAGAGACATTTTTTTTTACAGTGACATTTTTGGACATCTTTTCTTCTTCCTATCAACATGCCTATAACTGAAATAATTAACTCGCATTTTATTGAGTTCACTGTATACATGGTATGGGATACCATGCCACGTATACAGTGAACTCCATAAAATAGTGTCCATAGAATATGTGATTACTTGGTCACTATATACTTTCCAAGTTTTGTGTAATAGTCACTCAACATAACACATTAACATTTAATTTCATATCTCAAATGAAATTTGTTAAACGAGTTACTAACGAAGATAGACAAAATATGGTCTAACAAAATCTACTAGGTAACCGGGGTTAATATACCACAGAAAACGTGGATTAACCATATGTAAAATAGTCCTCTAAACAGAATCCATTCGTATAATGAATGATTATCACATCCAATTGTAAAAGTTGAGTGTGGTTATTGAAAATAAACTGTCGAAATGCAATAATCAAGTAGTAATGGAATGGAAAATTTAGTGAGCAATGAAACGTGAACCTCAGTCTTTTTTTGGCCCCTCTACTATTATTATTATTATTATTATTATTATTATTATTATTATCATCATCATCATCATCATCATAGTATTTTTTATTTCTCTCTATTAGAGCTGGTTTGAAGCGCTTTATTTTTTTAATTTAAAAAGATAAATTATAATGAATGAAAATTAATAGTGGAGATTTAATTGAAGTTTAAAATGTGTGGTGATTATTGAGTAGTTATTAAATCAACAGTCAAATTATAGTACGTAAAATTATAAAGACGAAAAATAAAGATCTTCAAACAAGCTCTTAATTTCCGCTTTCGAGAGAATCGTTGATCAACCGAAACATAGCGCCAAAATATTTCTCCCCCTCCCTCTCTCTCCCTCTCTCTGCATTCCAAGAAAAGAATACTGTGAAATTATTATTTTTCAGAGGGAATTGTCATCGTTCTCACCATTTCCTGCTTCCATTTCTCTCCCAAAATGCCATCTTATTCATCTTCAACTTCCGAGCAAGACCCCGGAAAAACTACTGATAATATCAACGAAAAGAATGATGACACAGTTGATCAAGATTCTGAAATGCCCAAAGAAGCGACTGAGAATGTTGATCAAGTAGAAGAAGTTCAAGAACGTGGTGATGATCATCAAGAAGCAAAGGAACAGAATGTTCAACAAGGAAATGACGACGATCATCAAGAAGAAGAACTAGAAGAAGATATGGAGGCCGAAAATGTTGATTCTACCCCTAGCCGCAAAAGGGCAAGAGAATCATCCTCTGACGAAGCGCCAGAACAAGGAAACACACCAGAACAAGGAAACAATCATGAAATGCCACAAGAAGAAGAGGCTCAAGAACTGCCAGATTATAATGCAGATCACAATTCCCATGTTTCTCCACAAGAACCGATATCAGAGTTCTGCGTCGGGGAGTCCTCTGGATATGGACGATCTTCCTACTTAACTGACAACGTTATTGAACAAGTATTTGGCGATGAAGTTGAGGAAGAAGAAGGAAAAGGGGATGAAAGGGAGATGGAGGAAGAAGCAGAGCAAGCTGATGATGCAACATACCAAGTCGGTGGTGACAAAATAATAGACGAAGAAACTCTATCATCTTGGGTTGAAAACTCTGGTGGTGATGAGTATTACGACAACGAAGACCCGCGGGACATGGCAATCTTGAGGGCGATGATTGTGTACCGAGTGAATAACCAGTACATGCCTCTAAATGACGAATTAAAGAAGTTCCTCAAGCCATTATTTGAAATTGCTGAGGATGAGTTGGAGATCAAGTACTTGATCTTCGAGGCTAAGTTCCACAGTATTGTGGCAGCAAGGGGTGAGGACCATGAGTTTGAAAGACCCTACTGCAGGGAGATGTTTAATCTGTCCAAGAAAATATGGGGCACGGGACTATATTGATTCAAAAATGGATATTCTCAAGCTCCTAAAAGACACAGTTGAAGTGTTCCAATTTTAGAGGGAAGGCAGATTCTACTAGGGTTTGTTCATAGAGGTTTTCTAGTCTTCTTGGAGCAGTGCAGGAATTTTAACTTTTCAGGGTTAATAGAGTTTCAATGTGCTAGTGCTACCATTTCTTGTTACTGCAAAAATTGTCATGAAAATGGGGGCATTTGAATCTCTTTAATTCAAGAATTTCTTCTGGGAATCTCCAGTAGTTATAATAATCTGATTCGATTTTCGTTATAATCCACTGAGACTCAAAAATTAACAAATTATATGATGAATTATCATAATTCGTAGCAGCCATGGATCAAACTCCAGACGGGAGAGTCAATTCATTATGTACCTTCATTGACATTTTGGTCACTAGATTTTGGATAGTCTTTTAATGCAATTGGTAGTTCAATATTCTTTTGTGATGATTTATAGTACAGAATCAGCGGAAAATGGAACTTTTCCATAATAAATTGTGCAACAATAGTTCTCTCTTACAACCATGCATTTCTTCCTAAGGAATCAGCCTAATTAAGCTTGATCAGCTACAACTTCACGAAACCGAGATTCAGAAGCTAAGAAAAGGTAATGTTGTTGGAGGATCTAGCTCGTTAGTCTGTTTACAATTCTTCACATCGACTAATTAACAATTCCTATTGTCATGCCCTAAAGAAAAGAATGAAGAATTATGATTACCACTGAGGCTGAATGCTGAGATTGACAGTACATTAACATGCATGTATATTTTAGAAAGACTGTATTATACATTTTTATCAATAGTTTGACGCGTAAAAAATTTTCATAACCCAAGACTTAAGCCTAAAATATTTATCAACTCTTCTATATCACAATCACTGAGATGTAATTTTCAGTTTTCAGTTACGTGATTTTCAGTTAATTAACTGACAGGAGATTCTGAGTTAGCTTTAAGCTAAATGATTTTAGTTGTTCAAAATTTCAAGTTTGTAGCTATAAATAGGGGATGGAATAACATAAACGGCCTCTCTCTCTCTCTCTCTCTGAGTCTCACAGCTGAGGGTGAAATTTCCTTTGTGAAAGTACAATCATCCCTCTTTCAAGAAAGGCAAGATGTTGCCAGGTTCATCATCTTCTGCCCCAGAGAATGAACAGAGTACTGATAATCTTGATCAAGTCAATGTGAATGAAGATGATCCAGAAACTGGAAAAGACAAAGACCCATCAAAGCAGAAAGAAGAGTCCAAGAATGAACAATCTGTAGAGGCAAAAGAAAACGACTCTGGTGATCAAGAAGATGATGGTGATCATCAAGAACAAGAGATTAATCAAGAAACAGATGACGGTGATAATCACCAACCTGAAGAAGAAGAGAAGCCGCCTGTTAGCGGTCCTACTGTACTGAAAAGAGGTGAAGAAGTGGAGGTCACTGATGGTGATTCGGCTTTTTCAGAATCAATGGAGAATGCAGAAGAAAAGGAACATCAGCAAGAGGATCAACACGTTGAAAACAGAGGAGCAGCAGAAGGAGACGCTGATGAAGAAAACAAAGGCATTGCTGACTTGGTTCCTAAAACTAGATATACTTATGATACCCATGATGGAGAAATATTTTCGGCGTTGTTTAATTACACTCTAAAATACAATTGTTTTCCAACACCCGGCCAATTGTACAACTTGATGAAGGATAGAGGTGATATCAAAATTTCTGCTGAGGAATTGAGCCGAAACTTTACTGTGTTGAAGGCCAAGTATATGCAAAAATTGGAAGAGCTGAGATCAGAAGAAAACATTGAAGATATTGATGGGGGAAACTGAAGATTCAGAATTCAGATTTCTGGCATTTGTTTTCAGCGATTCTGTTCTGCACTATATTTTTCTGGAATCAGACGATTAGGTTTTACATTCATTGATTCTTTCTCTCAAGCCTAGATAGGTTATGTTCTTCTGTTATCGATGGAATCCTTTCGCCAGAAAATCATCAAGAAAGTTAGAAATTCAATTGTACTTTCCAGTTGATGCTTCCAATATGATACGTTAAGTGCTTCTGCTATTTTGATCATCTGAAATATTTTGGTGATTTACCATTGTTTTTCTAACAACTCCTGTTATCCATCGATATGCATTTTTCATGGATGACCAATTTTAAGATCCCCCCTGAGGGTTTTTCCCTATTAACGAAAATTCATGAATTTACTTGTTAATGAATTCTTGAATGTGTGAGGTATATTATTAATCAAGCCTCCCGAAAACAAGAATTAATGGAGTCAACAGGCAGCATTAGCCTTGTCAGATGATCTGATGATCTAAATTTTTCTCTAGTGATTTTGTTAACTGATAACATGTTCTTGCAACACTTGTGCTTGAATTTGGTAACCTCATAAGGATGTTGTTCTTGAAACTGAAATCCGTATAATATATGAACCGAGGCCAAAAGTGTATCCCACTTTCCATTCCCAGTTAGCTAGTCATCAATTTTACCTTTGGACATGAAACATGAAATGATGGCAAACTGCCAACTTTTGGATGCCCCAAGGGACTGTGAACCCATTGAAAGTCAGCCTTGGTTCAAGGACAGGACGAGTGCTTTCTCTGGTAGGAGCTTTCCATCTTTCAATTCTAGAGTTAAATGTTACAAAAGTTTATGTCATATAGGCAGTGAATGAATGAGTTTGATTCGTCAAAAATTTCAGTAGTTCTTGGGTTATAAATAGAGACTAGATAACCTGTGTGAATGGCCTATGCCCCCTATATTTATGTCCTTGTGCATCGGGAGCATAGTGTTTTTCACACCTGTGGAACTTTGTTTGAAGAAAGTATAGTCATCCTTCTTTCCCACTCCCTAATCCATTTCTCCTACACCGGACACATGAACGAAATGGTGCCTGGAAATCCTTGTTCTCCATCTTCTGCCCCTGAGCATGAACAGGGTGTTGATAATCACAATGTAGATGGAGATGAACCAGAAATTGAAACAGGAGAAGAGAAAGAGACTAAAATGCCAAAAGAAATGAAATTATCCAATACCGTACATTTTCCCATATTGCATGCCGTCCAACTCTACTCTGCCAATGAGTTAATTAATTATACACCTTGATTGACATTTTGCTTACTAGATTTTTAATGCAAATGGTAGTTCAGTATTCTTTTCTGAGCATGTTTTTGAGCCATTTGATACAAGACTTATTTGGCATACTGAATTGGTCCCCATAAAATGGAGACATTCTCATATATCCAGCCTTGTGATTTCTTCCTTTAAGAAATAATCCTCTTGATGCTATCAAACCAGTTGGGAATTGATGATTTAGAGTACAGAATCAGCAGAATACGGAACTTTTCCATAACAACTTGTGCAACAATATTTCTCTCTTAAAGACCATGCGTTTCTTCCTAACGTAATCAACCTAATTAAGCTTGATCAGCAACAACTTTACGAAACCAAGATTCTGAAGCTAAGAAAAGGTAACGTTGTTGGAGCCTGGAGGATGTCGTTCATTAGTCTGTTTACAATTTTTCATATCGACTAGTTAACAATTCCTATTGTCATGTCCTAAAAGCTAAAAAAAATAATGAAGAATTATGATTGTCACTGAGGCTGACTGCTGAGATTGACAGTGTATTAACATGCATGTGTATTTCTGAAAGACCGTATTATACGTACTTATCAATAGTTTAACACGTAAACCCAAGATTTGAGCATGAGATAAGCTGTAATTTTCAGTTTTCAGTTACGTCATTTTCAGTTAATTAACTGAAAGGAGATTCTGAGTTAGTTTTAAGTTAAATGATTTCAGTTATTCAAAATCTCAGTTCGCGGCTTTAAATAGGGGATCTCTCTCTCTCTCTCTCTCTCTCTCTCGCTAACCTACCCAACAAAATCCTTTACTTTCTCTCCCGCATGCATAAAGAG
>CAVNYN010287522.1:0-23695 GCA_963692815.1 Nyctanthes arbor-tristis | reverse complement strand
AATACATTGTTTCTAATAGATAAACGACTTTGTCATACATTCCTTCTGTATACATTTAAATCGGTTAATAAAAATTCATGTTATTTGATATGATGTTTTATATGCTAGTTGTCAGTCTACACCAATTCTCGTCCGTTGTTCGGCCGAGAAAGTACTGGCACATTCTAAACCGGCATGTGAAGGGGGGTCCAAAATGGATGCTCTTTACTGAATCTTTAGATAAAGGGCAGCGAGTAGAGGAGAGTGGGGTCAAGTCATCGATGGAGAAAAGAGGAAGAAAGGAATAGTGATAGGGTCCAAAATTTATGGGCTTGGCTTGCATATCATGGTTATGTACACAAAGGCTTCTTAATTTTTTTTTTTTTTTTGGATTGACACCAGGTATCTCAGCTTGCGCCAGACTAATCCTGGACCCCCAGGACCCTTGCTCCTAGAACCCTGGAGCAGGTAAATTGCGGGATGTGCCTCAACTGGTCCCTGGTTCCCCTCACAAAACTGTACACTTCTGTGCACAAGGGAGCCTACCGTCACACCTCTAACACTTAGCAATGATGTGCAAATAATCCCTCCAAATGCCTTCAATGGGCTTCTTAATTCTTATTGCGCTGGAAAGTAGGGGTTCATTATCCCTGTATTTGGCAATTGAATACTTCTTCTCTCTCTCTTTGTGTGTGTATATATATATATATATATTGCTTGATTTATAATATGTTTTTGAGGACACTCAGTGTTTTCTAAGCCTTTATTATTATTTATTATTATTATTTTTTATTTTTTGCTTTTTAAGCTTTGGGTTATCTTTATGAAGACATAGAATGGGAGTTTTTAGTAAGTTTGATTGTTAGATGCATTTATTACTAAAACTTTTTATGTATTTGGTGGCTAAACAATGAGTTGAATACAAAAAAAAGGAAAATAATTCATTTTAGGGACTCAAATTTATTGAAAATAAGAATTACTTTGCTATCCCCTTTTCGTGTTGTAGCTTTCTCTTTCTTTCTAAAGAAACATTATTATTTAAGCAAAGCTATTTCATCATGATAATGTTTCCCTGATCTTTACACATATGACCTTTGTACCAAACTCTTGCCTTAAAAGAAGAAAAAAAACGTAAATATTGAGTAATAAGTCTTTTTCTCTAATAATTTTAGAGCTGGATGAACAAGTTATTTTTTGCTTACTCCATTTGATTTATCATATAATAATACGATAATATAATAATTATTACCATAATTAGCATTAATGAAGTATAATGGATGATATGAAGTAAGGTTTAATCTTGTAATTGAGTTGATAATCCTTCAATACAAAAACATATGCTATCATTTTACTTGGATATTAATTGTTTATTACTTTGCTTGTAAGTGGCTAGATAATTATTACTTTATATATTTTGTGCCAATAATAATGGATTGATGACAATATATACCCAAATTTTATTGGCTAGGACAATATCTATATTCAGCTAACTCTCATGAAACTTTAGGGCTCATTTGTTAACCAATTATGATCAACTTCCATTATAATTTGGTTGAAAATTGTACTTGTGAAACGTTTTTTGACACATTTTATTAATGTGATTGAACTATCACATTATAAATTCTATTTATAGCGTGTCAGAGTGTCTCTTGATATACTTGCAGATCAACTTAACTGTATGTGTAGAGGAAAGCAATAGTTCGTATAATATGAGAAATTAAAAAGATATATATATGATATATATATATATATAGAGAGAGAGAGAGAGAGAGAGAGAGTCATGTTAATGTGCGGAATCTACAACATATGCATATTTGATTTTTGTTTTTTGCCCCCTTCTAAATATGCAACAATCATGAACGCTAGATATGTAGGTTAAGCTTTGATGAAAAAGACGAAAGAGGTGAACTGACTCATGAATACATGGTTTTTAGGTTATTATTATTCTCAAGCTTTAAATTACTTGATAAAGATGAGGTTCATCAAATCATACATTTAATTAGATGGTAGGAAAAGGTAAGAAGAACCAAAAGTTGATTGAAATTTCTTGGAAGAGAAGGCATGGACCTTGAGCTGTGGTCCTGATGAGTTGGAGTTGGTTCGAATTCTAATTAAATCTCACTTATAAGGATAATATACGTATAATTTTCTTTCATTTCATACCGAACTCATATAGATACGTCAATGTTTTTGTTTAATTGGCTTGGTCGCAAATGATTCTCTTATTCTCCACATATTAATAATAATATATATGTAACACGTAAGTAATTCTTTTTAATTTAAGTAGATAATGAATTAAGTTTGGCAAGAGTGAAATTGGTTTTAATATCTATGAAATTAATAATTATAACTTGGTACAAATATAAAGACAATGGAGTTACAATAACTCAAAGTTACGAAAGTTAACTTTGCCAATTCTGAAGTTAATGATTTGCTTAATTATTAATTAAAAGTGGGTCATATATATATATATATATATTCTTATTAAGTTGGTGAATTTATTTATTTAACTTTTTCAAGATTCATCATTTACTTTAGTATTTTCTTCTTACTATTATGATCAAGGCTAACATTATTTTTATATATATACTATCAAGCCACTCATGATAAATATTATTGTAGGTATACCTCTTTGTCAATATGCTCGCTCTTGTCATTTCTAAATAAACAACAGGTTACCATTGTGCAAGAACCTTAAGAAAAAATAAAATGACAAGTGAAAACATTAATTTTAGAATTACTTTGAATTTGTTTTAGAGTGTGTATTTCACTTAAATAGAAAAAAAAAATCCATCTTTTTAAGTCCTTGACCCCGTCAAGAACTTGAGTTGTGATAATTTTCGAAGAACACTAAATTGAATTTTTGATAATTTTGGTCATTTTTAAGTGAGTACCAATCATTACAAGCCACTGCATTTATTTGGGGGCAATAAAAATACATATGTCAGATCCTATTCGCCAATTCACGGGATAAGCCTTATTATTTTTATTGCTTCAAACAATTATAAACAAATTCCTATTAATTGTGGTCAGAATTATAGTCTAGTGATTAATATGTTGGCATTCCAAGACAGATGTTTCGAGTTCGAACCACATATACTTCTACCCGAATTTTCCTCCCCTCTTCTATATCCCCCCCCCCCCCAAATCTTATTAATTATGTTGACTCGTTTGGTCTATTTAGCCGAGTCATGTTCTAGAGTCTGATTGTGTCTCCAGTTATAGAGATATGCTTATGAAAACACCCTCTCACATAGGGTTGGGACCCACGTATGAAATCAATACTGGTTTCATGTGAATTCTTTATAACGTACTTTTTTATTTTTTTGACAAATAAGCCAGTAATCATTGTCATTTTCCAAAAATTTTCCGCAAACCTCTTTGAGATGAATAGTCTTTTTTTGCAATTTCAATTGTGAAGTAAGTCTCCTTATCTTAGTGATGAAACTTAATACTTGAAATTCATAGACCCTCTGTTTTCTTCGTTTTCTTTTTGAGAAATATATGAAATTAATGATTTTTTTTACCATAAGAAATTTTCCCCTTTCCTTTTTTTACAGGTATGGATTTTATATATATCAATTTCTGGTTTCATGTGAAAAAATTGGGTGTCACCATATTTTATGAAGACACTTTAAGCCTCTTGATCAAAATCCCTATTTAACCAATGTTTACAAACCATCAAACTAATCATATCTACAGATTTAATATTGATAGGACACAAATACATCACATGTCTCAATCACTCATTCTCTTGTTTTTAAACAACACTTTGTGTGTACGGGCTTAATTTGTTCCCTTTTTAGCTCAACAATAATAATTATTATTATATGAGTTAATTAAAATTAATTAATTATTTTATTTAAGACCGTCACAAACGACAGTTATGCCCCAAAATCTCGGCCGGAGACTATCCTTTTCTCTCTCTACGGATGACACTCCAATATATATACATACGTTCACCGACTTCCTGTTGTTGTAACGGTCGTATTTTCCGCTCTCTCTATCTAAACCTCTCTCTAAACCCCACTTTTACCTGCATAACTGCATTCGTTCCCCTCCCTCTACTCTTTCTCTCTCTACACATTTTCCATCTTAACAAAACTGAGCTCCAATGCGTCATAGAGTGAAATTCTGTTTGATGATGTGAAATGGTTACTACTGTGACATCAAATTTCAAGCGGACGCCACTGTTACCTTCCGAGTCCGACAATGGAGGAAATTTCCGCCGGCCGAAAGCGAGAGAGGTCACTTCTCGGTACCTATCTTCGTCGTCTTCAAATTCTTCATTGTCGAGTTCCAGTAATACTACGACGTCGTCATCTTCAAGCACCGCTAGATCATTGCCCGCGGTTTCGTCTAAAATGTGCCAATCGCCGGTTGTTACTAGGATGGGTTTGACGACGCCGCGGAATACAGAGAGGGCGATTTCTGCTGATAGGAGGCGGCCGGTACGTGTGGATGCCACACCTTCGAATGCGGAGAGGATGTTGGTGAAGTCAATGAGGAGTTTATCGGTGTCGTTTCAGGGTGAATTGTTTCCGAGTAAGGTGAAAACTGCAGCAATCGTGGGAGGTGGTGGAACTGCTGGTGGGGTTGGTTTGAGGAAAGGAACGCCAGAGAGGAGGAAATTGGGAGTGACGCCAGTGAGGGAGAGAGAGAGCTCGAGGCCAAGTGATCAGCAACAACAGCGATGGCCGGGGAGATCACGTGGAGAACATTCGAATATCATGTCTCAAGGTGTAGATTATGGTGCGGAGAGAACAAAATTGAGTGGATTTGGGACTGCAAAAAACGAGTTGAGGAAATCTATCAGAGATGAAAATAATAGGCACAAGTTTCATGATAAAAGGACAAATAAGCTTGATACTGGATCAAATCCATCTGTCCCGGTGACCTCAGATACAGAGAGCGTTTCATCAGATGGTGTTGAGAGTCGGAGCGTGTCTCAACTGAGAGGAGGGAAGTGCGGGATTGTTGTGCCTGCGAGAATTTGGCAAGAATCAAATAGGTCCGAAAAATTAGCAGACCTATCTTCGCCAAGGTCAATAATCAGTGGATTGAGTAGAACAACAGGTCCTTCAAAACTAACCGGTGCAAAGAAATTTTTGAATGAGAAGAATCCTATTTCCTCTCCTAGAGGATTATCACCACTTCGAGCAGGCACGAGGCCATCATCACCTAGCAAGTTGTCTATGTTGAATTCAACTCCATTGCGGGGCATGGAAAGTCCAACTAGAGTAAGAAATGGAATGGGGACAGTGTTGACTGATAACAGTATGCTGTCAATGATGAGTTTCTTAACTGATGCAAGGAGAGGAAAGTTGGTGGAAAGTCGAATTGCTGATGCCCACGACTTGAGGCTACTGTACAACCGGCGGCTGCAGTGGCGATTCGTGAATGCAAGAGCTGAGAAAGTGCTCTTAGTACAGAAAGAAAGAGCAGAGGTATTAATTGCTCTTGCCCTTTAATGAAATAGAAGATGATCAATTAAGTGTTGTAGTATTGTCGGAGTCCTATGCATAATATCCATTTTTGGCTTTGCTCCCTATCATGCCAAGTCTAGATTTATGATACTGGAAAAGTCAAAAGATGTTGATTTGAAATTGTAGATAAAAATGGCTAAAGGATTATACTCTGGTAACTCACCAATAACGCAATTGATGCAGGGGAGTTAGTAAGGGAGACCTTGGAGCAGAATATTTAGTTTGAATTGCAGATTTTCTTTTATTTCTTTTATTCCATTCAGCTAGTTGCTTTGTTGCTCTACTGGAAACATGTTTCTTATATCTTTCTGTAGTGATAGATTAGAGAACTGGTATTTGTTTCGTTGAAATTTTGCTTTGTTCTTTTTGACTGTTTGCTTATTTGCTTTTCTGATATACTAGTATTATGTCGAAAGAATTTTCATTTATATGTTCTCACTACACCAGAGAAGGCAATATAATGCATGGATATCTATTACAAAATTGTGGCATTCTGTCAAGTGCAAGAGGATTCTATTACAATTGTTGAGACGTAATCTGAAGCTATATTCTATCCTTCAAGGACAGGTGAGACTGTTTCTCCTTGATAACTTTTCCTGGTAATGCTGTAGAGCTAGAATTCTGTATCTCTATCATTTGCCTAGAAATACTTTGACCTTTTCCAGATTCATCTTTGTGAATGAAGGAACCATATTTGGAACACTGGGATCTGATTAATGTAGATCACTGTAAAGCACTATCTGGTGCTAAAGAGGCATTAGAAGCCAGCACAATCCGCCTTCCGGTTGTTGGTGGTGCACGGGTATGCCGGTGCTATTTCCTAATGACTGTGACATATTCTGCTGCTTTATTAACTTGCCAATTTAGCATGTGAATGACTTGAACAGAACTTTGTGTTTCCTTTTCCGGGTCTCTACATGTGTAGGGTAATGTGCAAGGTTTAGAAGAAGCAATTTCTTCGGCCGTTGATGTGATGCAAGCAATGGCATCTTCAATATGCTCTTTGTTAACAAAGGTGATTCCTTCTCTAAAATGTGCACAGCCTGTGACAACCTTAAGGTCCTCTGACAGTCTTTCCCATAATAAGGAAAAATATGAATTCAGTCTTTGTTGATGTCTCTGGCAAATTTAGGATTTTTTCTTTTCAGATCTCTAATTGATCTACTAAAAAGGTTGGTTGACAAGATAAAATTTCAATACCCACCACCACATATTCTCTATAATAAGTTCTTTTCATATATTTTCTTACGATCTCTCTCTACTTCACCACTTTACTCTTTTCCTCTTCAGACGTATGTAATTTTCACTGTCCACTTCGATAGATAATAGTGATCCCAGTTGTATGAAGCCATTACTTTTTAAACATGGGAGGACATTATGGCTGTAAATCTTCAGTATCATGAATTCTTTTATTATTTTGCTCATATCATACTGTGGAGTCTCATGTCAATGTTATTTCTTGTCACAGCTTCTTAAATTTACGTGGAAACAGAACTTTTTTGTATTAATACCACTTGGTTATGTATCTGAAAAGGCATAGATTTCCTCAACTAAAAGTTGCCATATTTTACTGAATTTTTTTGACTCCTTCTTTCCACCGTTTGGCTTTCCCCCCATCTGATCAAAGGGAAAGCAACAGCAAATGGAACTTTCATGTAGAGACTGCTGGATACTGGTTTAACATCCAATATCTTTGCTAGCAATAAATTCTCCCATAACAATGTGTTTTCCATGCCAGAGTAATTCTCAGTTGTTCATCTCAATCTACTTTCTGATTATGTTGTCATATATACTTCCTCTGCTCAACAAATAACAGAATTGAGTTTGGACCTAAAATATCTGTAGTATCATCCGAAAAATTTCTGCTATATCTCTAGTTGGCCTTTGAAGTATGATTGTTGGCTGGTAAATTCAAGAATCCGGTGATAGAAGATACTCTGATTCTGATAATTAGAAAAAAAGTGTCATAAATTGAATACATATTTCAGATGATGTTAAACTTGAATGAGATTGCTTAGCCAGTTGGATTTAGATTTCTACATTTTTCAGGTAGTCTATAATGCTTTATCATCCATTTAATTTAACCTTTTTCTCATTTCTGTTGAATGATTTGTGCCCACAGGTTGAGCAAATGAACTTACTAGTATCGGGACTTGCAAATCTAAGTGCAAGGGAGCATAGATTACTTGATGAATGCAAAGATTTCTTGTCATCAAAATTTTTACCCTTGCAGGTAACATTGAGCTAGAAACTTGTTATTCAACAGCTCAAGTGCATAAGCTTAAAATTCTCATCTTCATACAGAAGAGCCTCTTTGAAATAGACCACTATTTTTGTTTTTTTCAACATAAGGTGTAGCATATATAAAAATTTCGGAACAAAATAGGTGCTCGAGAACATCCTTGACTCATGTTTAAGCTAGGCCAACATGCCTGAGTTGGCATATGAAGCCAGTGGCTTCGATATTGGATCATTATTCACAGCATGGCATTAACACAAGTTGTCCTAACAGGTCATGCATTGTAGCCTGAGGACGCAATTGTTACAATTACAGCATGCACATTCAAGCTTGACGAGGAAAGTGTAAAAAGGGATCCATTTTTTTTTTTTTTTGCTTGCCTGGAATACTGACATTTACAATAGCTGTTGCTCTTCTGTTTCAAGCACACCCAGATAGACATTTGGAGAAGTGCTAGACACTTGTTTTGCATTGAAATCCCAGAATGGCCGAGACCCTTCCCTTCATGTTTTGCAGAAAGCAGTTTCTCCTTTATGTAGTTTTTTCTGCACATATGGTAGGAAACGATTTCTTAAGAGCATTTAGATTGTTTACAGGGTTTATGTTTATATGGTTGATCAATTACACGTGAGCTGATATAAGATTTTCAAGTTTGATCATAATTGTCCAGTGCAAAGTATTATTTGGTCGTGTTAGTTGTGCTTGAAAATCTTATTTCATACGGAGTTTTTTTGGTCCTCTACTAAATATCTTGGTTCTGCTAGTGTTGCAGTTCTAATAGTAATAAGCAAATAGTAATAAGCAAGGCAACGAAAACGTTATTTGTGAAAAAAATGAAGTTGAACCTTATTTTCATCATTTTGCATTTCATAAATTACTACTGAACTTGATATAGAACATAAATGACTGTGTTTCTACAATGCAAACACGAAATGTTCTTTGTGTGGGTATAGAGAGAGAGAGAGAGAGAGAGTCATCTTACTTCATATTTCCTACTACTTTTTGTTAGAATTAACGAAAAATAACTTAAAATCTCATTCAAAACCTTTCCCCACAAAAAAAAAAAGAGTGTTTTCTATAATCAAGAAAAAGAAAAGTGTTTTTTATGTATAAGTTTAATTAATGAAGAGAGAGAAACCAAATAAAATTCAAGTGGCAAACAATTCTACTTGTCATTGATTAGTGGATGGTCTGAGTCTCACTATTTAGATGTATAGGACCGTTCTATTGAATACTTTCTCATGTTTGGGATATTTTGGGCAGCCACAACCAAGAAGCAACGTTCCTTTTTTTTTTTCCCTCCCAATTTTTTTTTTTTTATTTTGGACGATAGTTTCTTTTATATATGTCAGGATAAATAATAAAATATAATAATAACAACAACAACGACAATAACATACATATAAGAAAAATTTACAATCCGAATTGAGTCTCAAACCTCAAATGCCTAAAGCTGTAGTGTTAGTGGTGTACGCCTAAATTGTAGAGGCGGAAGTCTCATGGAAAAGGATTCACCATTCATACGCTTCAAGTTGAGGTAGGCCTCAAGATCGTTTTCACTTCCCTTTTGTAAACATTGTATTGTATTTAATATTAAAAAAGCAACGAGACTTAAAATAAAAAAAGGAAAAAAATTCTTCCAAAACAAAAACACTAAGGAAACAAAAGGGAAAAGGAATGTTGTATTGATAGCACGGATCACAAACGAAAAAAAAGGAAAGATAATTAAAATTGGAATTAGAAAAAAAAATGATTGACCATTGGGGCAAATAGGTCGGCAGGATTGCGATGTTTATATATAGGTAGTTAGATTCCCCGTTTCTCCCAGAGTAACGAAATAGAACAATCAGGTTTTAGGGACAAAGGGAAGAATCAATATCGACATCCTTTCCATTTGTGACATAGAAATCGCAAATCGCACAATGGCTGAAACCGGCAACACCCCTGCAGGAGTTGACAGTACTTTTAGAAGGAAATGCGATCGAGAGGAGCACCTGCAGAGCGCCCGTGAGCGAGAAGAAAAGGAGGCGGAGTCAAAGTCAAAATCAAAATCTAGAGGTCCGCCGGTGCAAAGAAAACCTTTGAAGCAGAGGGATTACGAAGTGGACCTTGAATCTCGGTTGGGAAAGACTCAGGTTGTTACTCCAATTGCATCTCTAAGTCGGCAGGCTGGATACTACTGCCCAGTTTGTAAATGTGTAGTGAAGGATTCTGCAAACTACTTGGACCATATAAATGGAAAGAAGCATCAACGAGCTTTGGGCATGTCCATGCGTGTTGAAAGGGCAACTTTGGAGCAGGTCCTGCAGCGGTTTGAAAATCTCAAGAAGCGAAAAGATACTGGAGGATTCACTGAGCAAAATTTTGATGAAAGGATCTTGAAACAACAGCAAGAAGAGGAAGAAAGAAAACGCCTACCTCGTGAGAAGAAGAAAGACAAGGCTGCCGAGGAGGAACCTGAGATGGATCCTGATGTTGCAGCTATGATGGGATTTGGCGGTTTCAAGTCATCCCAAAAATGATCTACTCCAAAAATTGACTCATGAGTAAATGATTTTTAGGTAATTATTATTATTATTATTATTATTATTATTATTATTATTATTATTATTATTATTATTATTATTATTATTCACAAGCTTCAAATAACTTGATGAAGATGATGAGCATCAAGAAATCATACATTTAGATGGTAGGAAAAAGAAAGAACCAAAAGTTGATTGAAATTTCTTGGAAGAGAAGGCATGGACCGTGAGCTGTACATGGTCCTGACGCGAGTTGGATTTGGTTAGAATTCATTCTTGTGAATTCTAATTAAATCTCGCTTTTAAGGATATATAATATAGTCTTTAAAAAAAAAATGGATATATAATACAATTTTATTTCATTTCATTTTATATTGAACTCGTCTAGACTTGTCAACGTTTTTGTTTAATTGGCTTGGAAGGGTTTTATCTCAAAAAATGATTCTCTCATTATCCACATGCATAGCAATAATATATATGTAACGCTAAGTAATTCTTTTTAATTTAAGTAGATAAGTTTGGCAAGAGTAAGTTGGTTTTAATATCTACGCAATTAATAATTATGACTTGCTACAAACATAAAGACAATGGAGTTACAATAACTCAAAAGTTGATGACCTTCACTGTCTAAATGGAAGTTAACTTTGCCCTCAAAGTTATTAGTTCAACTTTCGTTAATTCTGAAGTTAACGATTTGCTAATTAAAAGTGGGTCAAATATTCTTATTAAGTTGGTGAATTTATTTATTTAACTTTTGTAAGATTCGTCATTTACTTTAACATTTTCTTCATACGGTTTGAACAAATGTTATAGTGGTTAAATTCTCATATTTTAAGCAGAAGGTCTTGATTTCGAACCACACCCATCCCTCTTCTATCTTCCCTCCCCTCTCCTTTCTTGTATATAAAAAAAAAAAAAAACATTTTCTTCATATTATTGTTATGTTCAAAGCTAACATTTATTTTCATATACTATCATCAATTCAACATCAAGCCTCATGATAAATAAATTAATATTGTATGCAGGGACAGATCTAGAATTTTTAATAACGTGAGTTGTAGGATTTTTAATAGGATTTTTTGCTTGCCTGGAATACTAACATTTACAATAGCCACTGCTCTTCTGTTTCACGCACCTAGACAGAGACGTTTGGAGAAGTGCTAGACACTTGTTTTGCATTGAAATGCCAGAATGGCTTCATGTTTTGCAGAAAGCAGTTCCTCCTTTCTGTAGTATTTTCTGCACATATGGTAGTATGGTAGGAAATGATTTCTTAAGAGCATTTAGATTGTTTTACCGGGCTTATCTTTGTATAGTTGATCAATTACACGTGAGTTGATATACTAATTATTTTCAAGTTTGATCATAATTGTCCAGTTCAAATTGAGTATTATTTGGTCGTGTTAGATTGTGCTTGAAAATCTTATTTCTTATACATAGTTTTATCAGCCCTCTACTAAATATCTTGGTTCTGGCAAGGCAACGAAAGGTTATTTGTGAAAAAAATGAAGTTGAACCTTATTTTCATCATTTTGCATTTCATAAATGACTACGGAACTTGATCTACTACATAGAGTCTGTTTCAAAAACCTCCTGAATGTTTTGTAACAAAACCTCTAATCCCTTGTTGCATGATGCAAGCCACGTGTATTTAAAATACACATGACCTGTATAAAATATATGTGACATGCATCCATACATACTACATAAAATGTGAGGTTTTTGTACACATCTCTAATACAACCATGTGCTTCTTCCAATGCAAACACGAAATGTTCCTCTTTGTGTGGAGAGAGAGAGAGAGAGATCTTACTTCATATTCCTACTATTTTTTGTTAGAATTAACGAAAAATAACTTAAAATTAAAATCAAGACTCATTCCAAAACCTCCCCCACCAAAAAAAAAAAAAAGAAGAAAGGGGGACTTAGAGCATGTTTGATTCTCATTATTTTTCTAAATGTGCAAATGTGGAGAGATTATAATGAAGAGAAATGTAGAATGTATATTGGAAATATAAAAAAGTTTGAAATATGTTATTGTAATTGAGTAGTTGTCAAACTAAATATCAAATTAGTGATAAGTAAAATTATAAATTTGGAAAAATAATGAGAATCAAACAAGCTCTTAAAATCAAGACAAAAAAAAAGTGTTTGACAAAACAAATAAAATGTTTTTTATGTGTAAGTTTAATTAATGAAGAGAAAGAAACAAAATAAAGTTCAAGTGGTACATAGCTCTACTAGTCATTGACTAGTAGATGGTCCTACTACGTAAACGTATAAGACCATCCTATTAAATACTTTTTCAGGTTTGGGATATTTTGGGCAGCCACCCGCGGCCAAGAAGCAAGGTTTTTTTTTTTTTTTTTATAATATTTTGATGATAGGTTCTCTTATATATGTTAGGATGATGATGATAATAAAATATAAGAAAAATTTCTTGATTTACAGTCTGAATTGAGGCTTAAACCCCATATGCCTCAAGCGGCAGTATTAGTGGCTTACGCCTAAATTGGAGAGGAGGAAGTCTCATAGAAAAGGATTCACCATTCATATGCATCAGGTTGAGGTAGGCCTCAGGAGCGTTTTCACCTCCCTTTTACAAACACTGGGATATATCTAACACGTGCATTGCATGTGATTTTTAACTTATATGATATAAGAACAAATAATTTTTATCTATACCAAGTGAAAGTTTTTTTATTTTTACAACTATTAGTTATTTTTACAACTATTAGTTAAAAAATGGAAAATTAATATTATAAGAAATCAATCTAAAAATTTAAGGTGATCTAATCTAAATAATAATTTATAACCATTATAGAGGTGAATACGTAAATCAAATTTTCGCACTGTGTGTGATAAATATTGATCTAAATTCATCGTCAATGAAAAATAATTAGAAAATATCAAAAGACAAACAAAAAACATAACCAAATACTATGTAGCATTTTGATATTATGTAACCATATTCAAAATTAAAAAGGTGAAAAGTCACTAAAAACTTCTACTTAAACACACGTATCGAAACCTTAAATGATCAAGTGAAACTTAATATATGAAGTGATTTGATCTATGAACTGTATCATGATAAATATTTTAATGTTAGAGGAATCATTACTGCAAACCGTAGTAGGGGAAATCATAAGTATTTATATTGTAAAATTAGTTTTATCATTATGGTAAAGATTGTAATTCTTGAAGAATCACTAGGGTAAAAATGCAATATATAAGTATAGACGTCATAATTAATATTAAAATGGAGGTTTAAAGTTTTAATTTAATTAATTTCTTTCAATTAAATTTAATTAAAATTAAGATATTAATAAGGGTGGTTATATCTATCCACTAATTTTACTAATTACACCACAATTTAGAATACTTTTTCTTATTTACCAAAAAAGTCATAAGTAAAAGACTCATATAACCACTTATGTTTTTTTAAATTAAGTAAAAAAATCTTAATAACAAGACTCTAAAAACTCTACATTTAAATACACAATCTCAAATCTATATTTATATTAATTAATATTAATATATATTAATTAATTCACTTAAGTTTCGGTGCTTTTTGTACTGCGATTTTCTCGCTTTTTTTATTTGGTAAATTTTGCGATAATTGTTCTTTTTTTTAACAAAAATTTTTTTGAAAGAATTTAGAGAAGACTTTAATATGTGACCATTGGGTTTAACGACAAACCTTAATCATTTTCCCCATTTATTTTTTAATCTTTTTTACTAATAAATTAACATACTAAATCTGAAATGTCAATTCTAAAATAAACTCTAATCCATCATAATTCGTTAATTCACCATCTCTACTGTGTGTATTGGTGAGTTTAATGTTATTTGAATTTTTCAATGCATTTTACATTTTTTTTGAATTTGTTAGTTTTATTAGGATTTTTTAAAATGCGGCGGGTAACATATATTTTTTCCATTATTGTATATATGTACAAAGGATTAAATATAAAAATGTATGTTGTCTTTTAAATTATCTTAAATTTTACGATTATTAAGTTCATTGATCTTATTGATTCAATTAATGTATTTCTTCAACGGTATAAATATTACATATTTATATTTAACAATCTAATAACATATTTTAATAAGTTTTTCTACTCGTGCAACGCACGGGTGGTTTAACTAGTTTTAAAAAATTAAATAACTTCCATATCAAAAAATTTCTATGCAATGAAGATGAAAATATTTGTGTAACGATTCTATGACAATTTTTTTTAACAACTATAATATCGAAATTTAAATATATCAAAGTCTTTGAAAAGAAAGTTCACTGTTTAATTGTTAATATAAAAATATTATTTTATAATTAATTGTAATAGGATTTTGGGGGTTATGTTTCCACCGAAATTTAATGGGATAATAGGTTGAAAGGAAGGGGGAAAAACGAAAGGCATGAAGAAGAATATGAAAGGAGTTGCAGAAGAATTACAATATTTGGGAAAAAGGAAGAATTGACCGAATCGCGGTGTATGCTTTTGCGTTTTCTTCGTTTATTTTTTATCTTATTTCTCAATAACAAGGTTACTTTTGTAAATAATGTGTGGTTTATTTATCAAATTTATATTTCAATGGCGGTGCATATATAATGGGGTGTAATTAGTAAAAATGGTGGTATAGATATAACCACCCTATTAATAATTAATGAATAAGGACAAATGAGGAATTAGAGCAAATGTGTAGGGATAAAATCGTCTAAAAATATTTCTCCCTTACATTCCTTTTTATGGGCAATTATATTGCCGCTATAATTTTTTATTGACACATCACAAATAATTCAAAATTTTTTATTTACTTAGACGCCTATAAACAAAATTACATCGCTAACCTTCATTTAAATATAGCATGCATTATTATTTTTTATTCCTACACCACATCAAAATCCATTTATTTTCTTTATTTTCTTTTCTTCTTCTTTTCACGAGACGCAATTTGTCGAAGTCGACTTATTGATTTCTGCCGCCGTTGGTATAAGATTTTAGGGAAACTTTAATTTGACCACTTAAATTTGGTGACTATCATTATTGGGTTACCGCACCGATTTCTTGCTTCCCTTCGGTTCCGGTTTTAATCTAATCGAAGGTAAGTTAATTGAACTTTTTTAATTTTTTTAATTATTTAATGTTTCAATTTTTTTTTCTTTTTGAGTTTTCCGCGTTAAAAGATACTTGAACTAAACAATGTCTTACTAAATATCATGCATAACAAGATTGATTGTTTTGCCAAACATATATTTTACTCGTATCATTCAGTGTAGACATTTATATGTGATCTTGTTTGAATTACAAAATTTTGATGAAGTTGTCCATACTTATGATAATAACACAAAAAGGAAAAGGAAAAAAAAGAGGAAAAGAGCAATGTCTGTAAAATAAAAATCTGCACCACATTTTTTTATTTCTATTTTTCTTATAACATTGGACACCTATGTAAAATAAATTGTGGTGTTATTATCCATTTTAATTCTAAATGTGGTGGGCATAAAATGTGGTGTGTCAATAAAAAATTGTAATGGTAATATAATTAACCCTCTTCTATATATAGTATATATTGATTGTATTGCATTTTGTATTAAATTAAAAAAGCAACGAAAATTAAAATAAAAAAAAGGAAAAATTTTTCCAAAACCAAAAACAAAGAAAGGAAACAAAAGGGAAAAGGAATATTGGTGTACTGATAGCACGGGTCAGAAACGAAAAAAGGGACAATAATTAACAAGCCCTAAAATTGGAAAAACAAAACGATTGACCATTGGGGCAAATAGGTCCATAGGATTGCGTTGTTTATATATAGGTAGTCAGATTCGCCGTTCTTCCCCAGAGTCACGAAATAGCGAACAATTAGGCTTTAGGGACAAAGGGAAGAATCACGTCAAGGTTGATTTCTACCTGCAGGGTAATTCATCGTGTTCTATTCTTTATTCCATTACGGAAAAAATTCTAACACTCCAATGGTATTAGTGGTGGTTAATTAAGGGACAAATAGTTACATGTCAAAAAAGAATGGATTGAGTATGGAGCACTAGTTAGAATACCCATGGAGTACCAGAATTTTTTTTCCTTGATCTTGAATGTGAAATTGCTTTTAGTTTTTATGTTCATTCTATTCTCAAGGGCACAAGAACTATAATGCTAATGACGTTTTAAAGTGAAAATATTTATACTTGTATTGTCTTTTAAATGTCAGCTCCTATTTGACTTCAATTGAAATTTCTTTCATGATATATTTCTGTAGCATTTGAATTCATGACACGAGCTAATTTCATTAGTCTTTCTCTTTTTCATGAACACGTGAACAAGGTTGTGTTCACAGAGATGGAAGGATTCGCCCGGGGTGATGAAGGTAATCTGTGAGAGTTGTTTCTTGGAAATATTTTGTGTTTTTCTACTTTTATATTATGGTTCTTTTGCATTATTACAACTCCCGTGTTGCACCCAGCCGGTTCATATTTATTTATTTTTTTATGTATACATTTTTCCTCTTTCCTTCTTGTGATTTATTTTTAGAAGCTTGAATAGACACACAAAAAAATAATAATAATAATAAATAAATAAATAAATAAAGGCTTATAATGTTGGTCTATTAGTTAAAGATGTACCCTTGCCCTTTACTCTTTAGCATTGTTAAACCATCCAGCAATGGATACTATGGATACATAGCTTCAGATTGTAGCTGAAGATGCTTTTGTTGCAGTAAGTTGTCATAAGATGTTATGTTCTTTCTATATTTTACGTTTTTGCTTTTGTCTGTTAGTATAAGGGTTAGGTGTCTCTGACTGCCTCTACATTTTTTTCTCTGTTATTTGCATTGCTCTCATTTGTGTGTGTGTGTGTGTGTGTATATATATATGATATGATGTGTTCATATTTATATTTGATGTGATGTCTTTTGAATCCCATTATTGTAAGTAGACATCTCCCTGTCCTTTATTATAACTACTGACCATGCTCTCCGTTTTGTTGGGCTGAAACGCTATGGGATACGAAGTTTATTTTTTCGTGGGCTCTGATTTTGGGTTTTGGTATTGCAGAGGCACAAAAGCCAAAGAATGAAGTTGTTTTCATGGATGAAGATGTGGCACCAAGCACCTTCGATCAGGAAAAAATTGATGAGAGTTGTTGGACAAAGGTGTTTGAGGCAAAGAAAGGTGATACTGATGCTGGGCAGGGGAGAGCTGATCGTATATTTCGATTAATGGATGCATGAAGCTGTTGAACGCAAAGAAAACATGGAGATAAGAGGATATAAAAGCTTAAGAAGAAGTGAAATATGTAATGACCCGGACGCTAGTCCTCCAATACATGTAAGTGTTCTTTATTTGTGAGCCACTCTCTTTTATTTTTTTGGCTTTGTCTGACACTTGTTAATTCCTATTACATTCTGGAGCTGTATATAAATTCATCATTCGTGTATTAATATTCTTCTCTTTGCTTTGAATTATTTCTTCTGATCTGAATATGTGATTTATCAGAGACAGCTTGCATCTTTTCCCAATGCATTGTCTGCAAATTTAATGATTCTCTTTTGGTTACTCTCATGCATTTCGTTTAATTCCGTAGTGGATGTATAATTGAAAGAGAAGATCAGATTGCTTTAATTTATTTTTTATGGAGTTGCACTTTCTTTCAGGAATGGCGGAGACGCCGGATCTTAGAGGGCGTCCTTATGGCGGTGATACAGAAAAGGAAACGAGAAAAGCGTATCTTGCAATGTCAGAAGCCGATGAAGATAAGGCTGAATTCGCCTCTTCGTAATAATGAACCTAACTGCGAATGGTGGTATGTTTTGATAAATATTAATTTGAAGGAAAAGTTGGATATCAATAAAGAGATTTGGATATTTGATGCAAGTGGAATTATATGATGATCTTCATATAACAACTTCTCCATTATTCTGTTATTGTTGCTGTTTTTTCATTTCATTGCTTAATTTCTATGGTTTTGGGCTAACTAGTGATCTGAGAAGTTCTGGCTTTGCTGCTGCTGTTGAGAAAGACCTTGCCGGAGACTTGACCGCCATGCAGCTTGGTGGTGAAAAGGTTAGTAATGTATTCCGGCGATTCCAAGTCCTCCTTGCTTGGAATAGTACCCCATCTACATTTGATATTTCGATCGACTCCCTCTATTTAACTGTGGTTCCCCCCCCCCTCAGAGGTTAAGCACTTCATGAATAACAAGTGCAAGGGCCTGCTAATGCTGGTTCTGAAGAAAAGCACTTGATGAATAACAAGCCCAAGGCCGAGCTTGAAAATGCTGGTTCTCAAGAAAAAGCCTAAGTGATACATAAAAGTGATATCATTAGCAAGTGCATTTAAAGCAACTTTTAGCACATAAGTATTGACCTTTCTCACAGTCTACTTCGCACTCCATATATTCTTGATCATCTTTCCTTTTTTTTTTTTTTTATCATTATCTTTTAAATTCTCTTCCTTCCCCTCTTTTTGTCTTCACTTTTTTATGCGTTTTTTCCCTTACTTTTTACTCTCTTTACTCTTTCTAGGACTCCCTCCTACATCATTCAAAATTTATGATTCCTGTATATTCGGTATAATTCAAAAGTGTAGGTTAAGAATTTAACTAAAAATGAAAGTGAAAAGTAAAGAGGCGATGATGTAAAAAAGCGATGCTGGAAAAGAAATTCATATCCAATTTTTTCAAAGAATATATGCCCTTTTTATCAATCCTCAAGTGTCATCACACGTAATAATACATACAGGGTTGAAAAAACTAGTTTCAGTGATTATTCTAATTTAAGCTATACCATTTGCTTGGTTACAATTTATTTGTATATAAATATTAATTAATTGAACTGAAATAGTAATCTAACCAACATATATATATTTATATTTTTTATTATAACTATATACAAAGAATTGTGTTGATCCTGCACTCGAAAATGTTGTAAAGCTAATTCACTGTTAATTTAATCTATATCATTGATGGAAATTGGCTTTATATAATTTTTCATTGAAAGTTTTATAATAACACTATAAATAAAAGCCTTCCCAGTCTTTCCGTCTCTGAAAAAAAAAATGACCCCCCAGTATATATCTTCTATAAAGACAAATTAAATATAATTAGCCCTATATATCCTTGAATGCATTCAATACATCAACAATCAATCTACTTCCTCATTGACATATTTCCACAAAACTGCAACAAAGAAATAAAAAGGTTGTAAAAAAGAAAGGATAATCGTTGCAAAAGGCCCATATATACCTTTGATTCTTTTGACTGTTTCACTCTCATCTTCATATTCTTTTTGCATAATTCATCTTTCTATTCATTTTCTCTAAGGGTCTATTTTTTTTACTGTTTTGAGACTGGTTTTATTTTTCAGTTTTTTAAAACACTGAAAACGTGTTTATTTTCATATTTTCAAAAACGAATTTTAAAAAACAAGAAATTTCTTAACAAAAAAAAATGATAAAAAGTTGTTTTGAGAGTTTTTAAGTAAAACAAGTACTTAATTAAAAACAAGGAAAACGCTTTGTTTTAAGAATTTCAATTTCTCTCTCCTCTAGTTTTACAACCCTTCATTTCCTCCTCGTCTAATTCTCTCTCCTTTAATTTTATTCATGTGTCTTATGGTTTTGAAGTTAGTTTATTTATTATTATTTTTTTTTTGGTATTTCCTTTTTCCTTATAACCAACTATCACAAACTTTCATAGCTTAATCTTCTTGGTAACGATTCATTAGAACAAAATAATTTTTTTTAATGAAAGAACAAAAAGTTAATTTACTTAACAAGCAAATAAATTCTCAAAATGTCAAAAAGAACAAATTTTCCAATTTGGGTTTCTTAAAATAGTTGTCCAAAATGACAAAGTAAATGTGTTTTCATACATCTGAAAACAAGCACTCAAAACAGAAAATTGAAAATGAATTGAAAACTGAAAAATAGAAAACTATGAAAGTTTCTCCATTTTCAAAAGGTACGTTTGTCTAATTACAGTTCAAAAACTTTTAAAAATTGCAAATGATATCCCAAAATAGCTTGTACTATTGAAAACACAATAAAATAATTTGCATTATTATTGGGGGGAAAAAGAATTAAAAATAACTATCTTTTTCAATAATGCTAATTAATTTTGAGACCTTGTTTGAATTCTTTTAAATGTGGATTTTCAAACATACAAAGTATTCTGTTAATCCTGCACTGGGTTTTCAAAGGGTGGTCTTCGAGTTGGATGCAAAACGAGTGGTGGACGCTATCAATTCAACAACGATTGATCTGACTGAATTTGGAGCTATCATTAAGGATTGCAATGACCTTCTTCTTCTTCAATGTTCGAGCTATAGGGTTCAATTTGCTCATAGGGAATGTAATGTTCCAGCTCATGATTTAGCTAATGCATCCCATTTATTTTCTAGTCCTACCATGTGGTGTGAGGCTTCTAATTTTATATTGGCCACTCTTATGTATGACGCTTTGAGTAATGAAAATCTATAAAATTATTTGTTTCAAAAAAAAAAAAAAAAGGAGAGAGAGTTAAACATAAATGGGTTTGCAAAATTAAGATATGTAAAGGTGAGAGTGAAATTGTCCAGATGTTTGGCAAAAAATACTCAAGTAATAACAAACTAAATTTGGGATCTCAGTGCTGATTCTAAGTTCTAATAAAAAAAAAAAAAACGTAATTTTTAGGCCAACGTTGATCAATTTTTCTTTAAGTGCTCTATTATAGAGACTACCAAGAAAACAACAAAGGAAAAAACGGGGAAAAAAAGGAACAATGAGAGTAAACATTTTAAAAGAGCGGCTAGAGGAATCAAACTATGCTCCCTACACAAGCAACGGCCCAGCAAGTTGAACAGCCAGCATCCTCAACTTTCTTGTTCGATTCTAGGAAAATGTAAAGGTTTGAATCCAGCTTGGTCTATATGTGTAGAAGAACTTGTCACTTTGTGTAGACAACGGCGGCAGGAACTCAACCTTTTTCGATTGAGCATTAAATGAGATTCTCCGCGAGCCTTGCTCAAGTTCTCCACCACAATTCCTCACCTTCCTTTGCAAAAGGGATTAAGCCATAGGACGTTATATGTCTTGTAAGGAATGTCAAAGGTATAGCAACCTTGTTTTCTACCCGTTTATACTTTTTGTAATCTTCCAACAGCCAAACATTAAGTACCTCTTGTTCTTCTACCCGGCCAGGAGATAGCTTCCCTTCCCAATTTAGGATCCTAACATTTTCCCACTTGGAAAACAAATTTACTGGAATCTTAGTGCTTCTAATAATACAGTAATCTTTTTTCAAATCAAGGCAATCTATCTTGAAATAACGTGATGTTTCCACACTGTAAAATAATGTACCTATAACTATAGTGTCTGGCCAGAATTCATACATTCCCGATATTAGTTGGAAGGATGAGGGAGAATACACAAGTGTTGTCCATTTATACTTAGCACCAACTGTATGAACATTATAGATTAGCGCACCTTCCCTTCCCAATTTCCACGGCCCAAAATGCATATAAATTACCTTTATTTGATTTGTCGACCGAATGTAACACAAGTCTCTACACGACGCTCTTCCGATCTCTATAGGATAGGGCAAGTAATGTACCTCTCCGGTAGCCCCATTCCTCAACCTATCTTCAAAACTATATAGATACTCTGCTAAAAATATCCCTCTCCACTATTAGTCCATCGTGACAATTAATAAATTCCAATCTTCTTGGAAGACTTGGACATTCTATAGAGTTGGAGCTTGTATGTGATGCTTATGGATGAACATAGGATCCCGCAGTGGCGGAACTAGCCTCATGATATAGGATATGCACAAAAAAGAAGAAGAAGAAGAAGAAGAAAGAGTCACCCAAAAAGCTTAAGGAAAATGATAATTTTCGTTCTTTTTCCTTATGAAATATGTTGACGCCTTTTTTTAATTCAATGATAATGTAATTGTCATTTTTATATAATCCTACTCTTTTCATAATGTTTATCAATTTAAAAAGAAATTAATCTATTACTAGCTTATTTAAAAGAAGATCATCTATTACTAACTTAGCACATAAATAATGTGAATGTTTTTGGCAACAATCTAAACAAATTCAAAATAATGTTTGGTTTAAATTTTTACCACTTGGCTATAATTTAAACTAATTTAAAGTTGCTTTTTCAAAAATAGTAAATCAAGAAAATGATGCCAGGTGACAAAAACCAATTTAAAATAGTTTCATGACTAATAACTTTTTTTTTTTTTGACAGCCCAGGACTAATAACTTTAATTTCTCATTTATAAAATTTTAAGTATTTTTTTTTATTTTAATAAAGTAATTGAAAATTATATGTTTCAATATAAATAATTCTAAATGGATAAAAATAAGGACAAAAAAGATGACAAAATTGACAAGTGGCATAAGTGATTATTATTGATGTAAAAGTGATGTGATGTGTTAAAAACAGAATTGTGTCATGTGTCAGTTTTATTAGAAATTTTGTATGGACTTTTATTCAAATAGCACAACTCTTTTTAATATCATGTGTTATCAAGTAAAAATTTTCTTAAAAACAAATAAACATATTCCCTTTGAAAAAGAAAACGGAAAACGATACATATATAAAACTAGTCACCCAAAAAAACATACAAAGAAAGAAAGAAATGACAAAGACAAAGACACGTAACAAAACGTGTGTTACAAGACATGTAACCTAAACAATTACTACCATTTACAACAATTCATGGAAAAATAAAAAGCAAAATATTATGAAATGGAAGATAATCAAAATAATGGAGAAAAGAAAAAGAGAAAAACAAAAAGAAAAGGTAATTGGGTGCTGCGGAGTGCACGAGGATCGGTAACGGAGAGACGTACGAAGAATGGAAACCTTTTTTTAAAAAAATAGAAAAGAAATGTAAGAAAGCCGTTTCATTCGGCAAAGTCAGTTTACACGTGCATGACGGCCGTTAAGTTTGTCGTTTTTCAGTTCAGCCCTTGTGGGCCCCTTTTGACACCCGGCCATTATCCTTTCCGTTAAAATCATTTGTTTATATACTACTACCGCCTCTCCCTCGTTTACCTTGTCTAAGAGCTTGATAATTTTATTTATAATTGATTTAATATTTAATTTGATAATTATTAAATTATAATTATATATTTTAAATATTTTTATATTTTCGATATACATTTTATATCTCCCTTTATTATAAATTCTCCATATTTTAATAAATAAAGAGAATCAAACAAACTCTAAATTTCCCTTTTTGTTTGTCTAATTTATTTTGTCTTATTTCTTTATTCAACGTTATTTTCTAATTAAATAGAGATACTTTTTTTAAGTTTATTGTATTGTATTGTATTGAATACACATGTTAATTAAATAGGGTATTTAAAAAAATTAGTTTGTAAATTTATTTTCCAATATTTTTCTTATGTAGTGTTTGGTAACTTTCTGAGATTATAATCTCGATTATAATCTGCGACGTGATATCATTTTATTG
>CAVNYN010287521.1:0-32411 GCA_963692815.1 Nyctanthes arbor-tristis | reverse complement strand
CCCCCCCCCAAAAAAAAAAAAAACACCCCCCCTAACCACACCCAGAAAAAAAAAAAAAAACATACACACACGCACGCACGCACACACACCCCTTCTTTTTTTGGTGAGAAATTACTAAAATTCAAACTATAAAAAATCTACAGAAAAGGCTTTTATAGATGACATGTATTTCTTCTTAATCCCGTTCTTACGTAATTAATGCAGGGTTGCTGGATGCGTTTTCTTAACATATGCAAGTCAAAGAGCAACTAAGAGGAACTTTTACAGTAAATACCGCAGTCAAGGGCTCAGAAAACTCATTGAACTACAGGAAAACAAAATATGATATCAACAAAAGGAGCTAGTACAAACCTGTCGTGACAACTCAGGCTGTGAGGCATACTCATTTGTCTGACGATAGAAAAAGAATGGAATAAGAAACTAGTTATCCTTGTATAAAATAACTAATGAGAATGGTTCACGAGATTACATCACTACATGTAGATTTGGTGATCATTTGCAGGCTGCAGTGCAAAAATTTAGTGAATGAATTATTCACACACCCACCCCGGCGAAAAGAAAAAATCCAGAGTTGGTTTCCCGACAATTTTGCAAGGAACCCCTCGTAATTATGTGTGACATTAGACCTCCCTTTAGTATAAGAACAGAGACATTTCCATCTCTCAACCTCCTACATAAGTAAACATTACCATTGGACATTTCCTTGTCACGTGATTATAAAGTTATCCAATTGAAGTTGAATATATTTTCAAATCTAAACTTTTTATACTGTACAAATAATCACAACTTTCCTGTAGCCCAAAGTTCAAAAGTTGAATAAATTGATTCTGGGAATTGACCAAATATGCAGACAGTAAGCTAGAAAAAATATCGACAGAAAATGTGCAAACTAAAATGTAGAGACTAATGTCTGAATAATTGTTTGCTAGAAGGGACACACACACACATCACTAGAAGCATTGACTTCAACAAACGGATAAAAAGAAGAAATGAATACATTACTTACCAAAAAGTTCACGTTCCCTGATTCATATTCAAATTCAAGCTTTTCATTTTCGCTTTGCGCATAAATTGAATGGAGGGTAAAGCGAGTAACTGGAATTCCATCTGAGCGCTGGTGATCATCCATAACAATCTGGCAAAGCATTCTAAAGATTACTTAACAAATTTTAAGAACATGAGCAAATATTTCAGTCCATGGAGTATGTTAATATAGAATGAGGAACTCCCCAGTACACTTTTCCACTTGATCAAAAAACTTAAGCTATTAGATTGGATTTATCTAAAAACTTTAGCTGCTAAATACTATCCTCAACACGTCCACTTGCAAGTTGCTTTGATTTATTTTTTCAATTCAAAGCCTAACATGTGCATATTTTCATTTTAAATGGGTGGCAGTGAAAATTGAACTAAAGACCTTTGTCTACTTTTGACCATGTTGAGCCACCTAATCTAAAATATTAAGCGGTTAGATCGAGCAACATTTATATTCTTAAATATTATCATCATCATTTTCTATTGCACAACAAGCAGTACAAACTACTAGTATACCGATGCCTCTCCGAGGTGAATCTGCCCGTAGATTCTTATTGTTAAGAATTGAAAGAAAAAAGTGATTTCAAAAGGATTGAAGGAGCAATGGAGAAGATAGAAGAAGCTTTGAGGACGGACAGACATACATTCTTCTTTTGGGCCAACTGGGAGAGAAACACCTCCCTACGGGTGCTGATTAATATATATAGCCTACATCTTATAATATGCATAGCCTTCAACAATTGTTACATTAGCAAAGCAGACGACATCATCTCCATTCCTAATTATGTATAATTGTGTTGCAATATATCTTTTTCAACATATTTTCTATCAATATAAAATGTGAATCCCCAAGCTCATAACCTTTTCTTGTAGAGATCTAAACAATGCCAAATAATAATAACAATAATTAATAAATAAAAAGAATAAAAATCATCATTTTTCTCTCTTTCCAATTAAGTTGAAGAGAAATGGAATTGGAAAAACAAAGTTGCAAATTGACCAATTATTCACACTAGTATTATCACAGCAAAAGAGAAGGACCAGTCCTGAAAAGAATTTAAAGAAAGTCATCCACATTTGCCTGATACATTTTGTAAGAAGGAACTTGAAGAAAAATGGCAAAAACAAATATGTAAAAACAAGAATTATTTTTTTTAATGAAAAAAAGACTCTTATTTCAAATGAACAAGAGTACAAAAGTCAGTCAGGGGAACGTCAACCCTGCTAAGACCATACCCAGAAAAAAGAGGCCACTACCAGGCCCCAGCACAAAAGACAACACAAAAAACCAAAAGCAAAAGCAAAAGGGAAACAAAAAACAAGAACTACTTAAGACACAAGTTGGGCCAAAAACCCACTCCAAGACAATCAAAGCCCACTCCAAGATGATCAAAGAAACCAAACCAAGAAAGCATGATTAAAGGTTTATTTGAGAAATAAAAATACAAAATGTTGTATCTCAACCAAAGGCTTTATTCTCGTGAAACAGATTCTTTGATTATGTGATAGAGCATTATTTCCCTGATTTGACCATGAATAACGCACCTTTGTTGTATTCTTTATCGAATACTTGGCTAATGCCTCTCAGGAGCCAAGACATACTGACATTAGCAATTGTAATTTGAAAACCAAAAGAAAGTTCCAGCATGACATACCTTGTAACCAAAAAGTTCACAGCATGCCCTTCTGAAGACTGAGATTCTGTCAGCAAAAACTGTTTTGTATCTGTCTCATCACATACTCAGACTCTTTAGTTCACCTTTTTTTCCCCCGTGTATCTGCTTCTTTTTTTTTTTTTTGGGTGGTGGAGAGGGTGGGGTTTTTTTTTTTCTTTTTTTTTTTGGGGGGTGGGGGGGTTGGAGGCATTAAATGGCAAATATTACAGAAAATAGAGAACTTAGTTTAATACTTACCTCTCTTCACGTTTTTCAAGTGTTGCAATTTGCTCTTTCAACTGCTTAATCTTCCCAGCAATGTACGAGTCAACCGTGCCAGTATCAGCTAAAGTGAATAACCAATTGGAGCAGGTCAAAAATCATGATTAAAAAGGAAAGGGTGAAGTTACAGAGTATCTTTCTTATTAACATATAATTGCACAGCTTAGAAGACAAAACTTAAAGAACGAGAAGAATTTATCTTTTCTGTGTCAGGATCTTAGCCCCAATTTGAAAGGAAAAGCCAGAGAGTTCATTCCTCTAACCGGCTGCTAACCTTCTATACCAAGGTAATCAGCACCAGTCATCAGAAAGCACACGTAAGTTGGCTTTATCTACTTCCCTTGTGAAACTTGCGTAAATTTTCACAAGAACATTGAGACCTCAAATGAGAGGTTTTCAAGAATGAAAAATCAACATTAGATTTATAGGAGGAAAAGAATCACTTATTAAACCAAAGAGCAACACCTAACAGAAAAGGAACATCAAACTTAATTATGTAGAAATCTCATATCTTTCTTGAACATCAACTTCATATATAAGAACATATGTAAAAATTGTAAACAAGAGAATAAAGCAAGCCTAGAAAGCTTAAAGGAATATTACATTCCTACCCATTTTACTATTATCTTTAAATCTAAGCAAAGTCATTAAATGTCCAGATAGTCAAAAGTTCAATTCACCCCATCTTGTAGTGCCAAAAAGAATGGGATTAAATCAGCTACTGACCAAGTTTAAAGACTTAAATACTGTCACAGTCAATGCAATTATCCAAGATGTTCATGTTGGCTGGTTAGGTTTACTTCTGTCCAAACCGAAATAGTACCATGATCTCTAAGGTATGTCATGTAATGAAACCAGATGCTCGTCTTTGCTTGTTAGCCATACTTTTTGTAGAAAAAACTTTTGTTATTGAGGTGCAATTTTACCTAGCTCAGTTAAATGATGGCTCAAGGAGTCATATCTCCAGGTGCAGTAGAGCTACTGTAAGATTTTTCTGCATGACCTCTATGGAAAGAATGGTATTCATGACTTAGAAAGCCATTCAGAAAAACCAGTACCAATAACTTGGAGATCATATATGTTCCAATGGTTGAGGTATACTGGCCACACAGCAAAACTCTTCCGTTTCCCACATTTCAAAGTTTGCCAAGCCTAAAATTCATGGAGTTCCATAGAGTTGTGTATCATAATGTGGATAGTAATCAGTGCAACAACAAAATGCTGGATTAGCAGATTGTTGCCGAGCACGACTAGAATAGAGAATTGTACTAGTGAAAAGCATGATAATAAGATGTGAATGGAGAGCCAAAGTTCCAGGAATTAACAATCTAACAGTTAAACTTACATGACTGCTTTTTAAGTTCTTCAACAGCCTGCAATTTCTCCTTCATCTTCTGCAACTCATTCTGCAGAGCCTCTATTGTTTGTTTAGCCTCATTCTCTACAGCTAGAGTATTAACCATCCGCAGAACTTTTGTATTTGCAGAAGAAAAATCACCGTGACCCAGCTGCACCGCGCCCGGGGGGGGGGATGTTATAGTGCATCCAAGAAGATGACTTTACAAAGAGAAAGGGAAAAAAAATTACCATTTCTGGCCTCTTTTTTTAACGCTATCTAGCTCACATGGTTTACTCTATTGAACATTTCGAAACTTGATAAGTTCTCTCAAATTCCATTCCCAATTTCCCATCATATAACATGTTGCTTGAGATATGCCACATATAATAGGACTGCAATATTAAGACTTGATGTTCCATCTCAAAAGGTCAACCTTCTTAAGAGGAGTAACCCCAGGCATTATATGTTGGTTACCAATTTCATAAACATTCAATGTGGGATTATCTCTTGACATGCCCCGCAAGATGGTGGCTCGTTAGAGCATATCAATCTTGAAATCCATGTGCTTGTTTTTTAAGTCTTAATTGCTCGTTTTAGCGTAATGGGCTCTAATATCATATTAAAAGCTTGGGGTTCCATATGAAATCCTAGCTCAATCATGCTTGAATTTATTCATGCACACTCGGACGGAGACGTGTGCTCTTCCGATCTCTCTTCGTTAAAGCCTAACTTGGGACTTCTTTTCATGCATGTGTATTCCCCATTCATATCACGAGAATATCATCAACATTTTTACCAAGTCTTGTATATAAAGAGTAGCAGTTGTCTAAATCAAAAGAAAATTAGCAATGGTATAGGTAGCAAAAAACCAGAAAATACTCCTGCAGTATATAGATGTCTTAAAATACCGACCTTGGATTCCAACAGAGCTATCTCAGACCGAAGGCGATCACCTTCTCTCTCTAACATCTTTATTCTTCTTGCTTCACTATTTAACCTCTCATTAAGCAATTCTATTTCTTCAAGTTGATGTCTACTAATCTCCTTTTGTTCAGATAAGTTGATTTCGAGTTCCCTGATAAAGCTTTCCTTCTTGGCAAGAGATGATTCTAGTTGCTGTCAACATAAAAAATATTATGAGCATAGATGAAGTCAAAAAATTCGGTCAAAAATACTGACTAAAGAAACAATGGAACCTCATTACCTGACCAATGGTTCCACTGACTAATTCCATTCTGCCATCAACATTCTTCTGACCTTTCATCCCATCAACAATGTGTTTCAAGCTATCTCTTTCCTCTGTAAGTGATGCAATCTATAACAAATAAGCAGTTAAAACATAGCAGCTGTAAGACAAGACGAATAGTTTTATAACTTTAAAGATACGGTTTTGCTTTAAGCACCTCCCGCAAGAAATTTTAAAGGAAGCAGTGGCCATAGGGCCATGTATATGAACTCATGGTTGTTAGTAGACATCCATATCAATTACTCACACACAGACAAGAGTCAGACAGAAAAAAGAAAAAGTATGAAGAAAGTCATCAACACCATCAAGCAAATCTGACAAGGCCATCAGGTTTATATTAGAAGCCTAGGATGAAGAACGTCGTGACGGATTGTCCTTGCATCTGACAGATCTAACCAACTTACTAAGGACTAACCATCAATTCTAGCCTTTTGACCTCTGATTTGGATAATTCTGCCTTCTCTTTTGCCATTGCAGCCTCAGTTTCTGCATTTACTTTATCAAGCAATGCAGTATCAAGGGCAACCTCTACTTGTTTCAAGCGTGCTTGAGATTCACCCGCTTTCATCATGTTATCAACCACCTCTCTGCATGAGCCCAAGAAAGAAAGTGATTCCCATCAAGATAGACCGCGTAAATAATTCTATTAAGGCTCCCAAATCAGAAGGAAAAAGCTAACAATAAACCAAAACTCATTTTTGAGAAACAGCACCAAGTAAAATAATTTGACCTGTATTTGCTGGCTTATCACCATTTGCTTGATAAGAAGATAGAATTATTTAAGTTAAAAAATTTTATGAACCTGATTCATTCAAGTTGGTAATTTGCAGCAAAATCTGAAATTGTGCTTTATTAAAGAACAGGACTTCTTCCTCAAGACAAATGCAACGATCTTCTACTTTTAGCAACTCTTAACTAATAGCAGAAATTGAGTGAAATATGGCCAAGCTACATACTTCTGCAAAGACGCAATTTTAAGCGGTATATCATCAGCGTGGGACACGCCAGGAATATCTTTAATCATTGATTTCCACGTAGATAACTCATCTTCCAACTTCTTCACATTCAGCTGCATGTCTGACAATTTGAGTAGATCTGACTCTGCCCTTTCCCTGCGACCTTTTTCCTCTAGTAATTTCTCTTTCAACAACTCAACATTTTCGTGAGAGGATATTATCTTTCTTGCTTCCCGCACTTCAGACTCCTGAAATACATTCAGAGCATGTTCAATAAGCAAATAAGATGATGGATTTATTCTTCTTTTTTTTTTTTTGGTGGTGGTGGGGGGGATGTGCAATTAAAAGTTGTGACTTTTTTTGTCAAGAGAGAGAGAGAATAGGCAACAAAGCTAATGCACTTAGGCCTGAACACCGAATACATACTGATGCCTAACAGCAGAAACACCCTGTAGAGCAACAATATTATCTTGTTTTGATAAATGGGTTCTGTGCGGAGCAAAGTAGGTGATAGTATTTTATGGTATTGTATAAAACAAAAGTATGTTATATTGTGGAACTTCAGGTACTCGTCAACCGTCACTCCATATCCAACTTCTTAAACCGGGTTTGCCATAGGGGAGAGTCCAGTCTACATCCCAGGATTATATGTACACTTTTAACAATGTGGCTATCTGTCAATACGTGGATATAGTGATGTCTGACCATCTTAATTTATAAACTGAAGGTTTATAGATTTCCAAGAGGTCCTAAACCATAAGCCTTACATAGCTTCTTAGTTCTTCTTGTAACTGCTTCACCAAGAAATCAGCGTCCTTTGAAGGAGTCTCCGGAGATGTGAATCTTGATAACATTCTTTCTGCCTCCAATTTCTCTTGCATGCACTGATGAGGAAAAAAATAGTGAAATTTTATCCCAAAAAAGGGAGTTTAGGTGCAGTAAGAGCAAGATTAATGTGAGGGCAAAAAACCCAAAGTGAAAATTGAAGGGGAAAAAACCCATTTGAAAAAGAGAAAAAAAATCAAAGGGGCAAGCCCAATTGCAAGGGTGAAAAAACCCAAAATGGGGGCTAAATTTGGCCCTTTCTTTACCTTTTTCCCCCTAAAAAGTTGCTAAAATCCATCTCTTTCAACCTATACATTATTTGGGTTAAGGGGGAAAAAACCCAAACATGGGTTTATTGCCCTTTACATTATTTGCATACATATAAACAAAGGGAGGGAAAACCCAAATTTGGGTTTTTTCCCCCACATTAATCATGCTCTAACGTGTAGTGCGACAACAGAGGCAACAAAAATTCACAGATCTAATCAAGAAACAGAACTCTTAAATGCTGGGTATTTATCCTATTGCGTATAAACACTCTGGAAATAATAAAATGAGTCAAGTGTCAGTGCAGTGAGCTAAGCAGCTAATCTATAGAAGGCCTTTACAGTGACACCATTTGTCAAATTGCATTAGCAGTTATTACCCATTGCAAAATGTAAATTTCAGTACAGAGCATCTCATCTCCATTCACATTTTTTCCTTTCTGATCTGAAATCTTACAAGTTAAGTTTAATAAATACTAAACATTGTTAAAAAAATCATTTTTCACAATTTCCCATATTACGTTTTAACCACACATTCTCCAAATAATCACTTTTCACAAATCAACTCTCTTCTCGAAAAAATCAAAATCATGCACTGTCTAAATACAAAGTAGTATTACCATCTCATCTTGAAATAAATCCCCCATGAATGCTATCATACGAGGCTAACTTACCTCATTGCTAAGGATACCTTGCCCCTTTCTCCCAAACTAAAATTTCTGCATAGGCCATACGCGAAAATAAATATGCTTAGGAAACCAAAGCATTTTACATTTTGGGTCAAAACTTGCAGATATCTGATTAGAGTGAGATATCTGATTTGAAAGAACCCTAAGAATTTTCAGGTCTAAACCAAGTTCCCAAATGCTAACAGATGCCTAAAAATACTAATTTAAACCTATCCCAACTACAATTGCATATTATATCCGCTTTATAATGCAAATCTTTTTGACATGCACACCCAACCTGTACCTGTGGGATATGATATTTTATGACAAGAGTAGAAACAGATTTATCACATTTTACGAATCCCTATATGAGAACCTATATGCATAGCCTCGCATTCAAAGCAGGTTCTCATCCAGTGAGCAAAAGCAGGAACAACAATGACGACGACAACAACAATACTATACTAGCGGAATAAAAAAGTTAAAGCCTACCCCCCAAAAAAAAAATCAAGAAAAAAAAAAGGAAGAAAATATAAAAATGGACGGGCCACTGTGCGCTTAGTCATTGGACTTGGCATATGATCAAATAAAGATGGCGAAAGTGCCAGACTAAAATAATGTACTCTTACCTCATTCAGACGCTTCTTCAGTTCATCCGCTTGCTTTTTTAGCAGTTCCGACTCTTTTTCGGCATTTTTTGCTTTGCATTCCATTCTGTCAAGCTGGGAAAAAAAATGATGGAAAGTTTAGGACTTCAGATGGCTAAGAACAGCACTTATTTCGGAAGTAATTAAATTAAGGTTCTACATCTGCACTTATTCGTGAAATTGAAAGTTTTGATCCACTTCTCATTTCTGAGAGCTCATTCTCAAGACGACTTTTTTCCCTTTCTATACTTTCAGATTGACCATTAAGCTTTCCCTCTAAAACGCTTGCTTTCTCTTCAGCCTTGGCTGTGGATGACTCTGCCTTCTTGCGAAGATCCATCTCTTTTCGCAACTTTATCTAAAAAACCAAAAGAAGAAAATTTAAAACACCCCTCATACCACAAGGAGAAAAGGTTAGAACAATAGAAAAAACTAATAAATGATATAAAAAATATATTATGGGAAAAATGAAGAGAAGGGAAATATAAAGAAAAGATGAAACTCTCTAAGAGAAAAGTTTATTGCAGAAGCCTGTTCTCCAACCAATAATACAAAGAGAACGTTAGTTACCGTCTTTTGGGAACAAAATTTCAACAGATAATTCTCATCTGCGAGTTGTTTCACTAGCTTCACCAGTCTCAGCCAGAGTGAGATACACTTGGGTGTAGTTAACTTAGCAAGAAAATATTGTTCCACTTAAAATTTAGAAATTAGGAAAATTCAAAATTTAACAGCATATTCCCTATTATGACTATCACAAATATAACTAAGCGCCTGCTAGCAAACTAACTTTTTCTTGAAATAAGAGAGAGAATGGGTGGAGTTGAGTGGCAGAGCTTTGTGTAGTACATGAGGGTCTCACATTCTAATTGGTTTGACCAAATTCTATTTTGAAATAGAATTGATTTTCTAATATGGGCTAAATTGCTACAAAACAAATTCACATCATGTACAACTTCATACGCAGCAGAAATGGAACATCTAAAGATAATAGATCAAAATGTCTTCTCAGATTAAGATATGAAAAGCTCAAAACAACACAATGGCATGTGCACGAAATAACAGCAAATACATATTCACCTCGAGTTCACTATAGGATTTTATCTGTTTCTTAAGTTGTTCTTGAGAAAAATCAAGCTCCTTTCTCAGCTGTTGCTGCAGCATCTGTTCACGCCCTTTAGCAGCTGCTAGTTCTTGTTCTGCATGAAAGAACTGATCTCGGAATTTTTTTCTCTCAACTTCTGAAAGGAGTAAAAGTCAAGTAACCATTCAAGTTAGCAACATTGAAACAACATTTGGGCTGAAAAAAATTCATGTAGAAAAAGAAGAAAATGTAAACAAATGAACAACCATTAAGACCTAACAGTACACCAAACCGTGGAGATGCTAGAATCAATTGATTTGACACTTACCAGCTTTGGAAAAATCATCAGTCAGCGTTGCCAGTTTAGATTGATAATCGTGTGCTTGCTTTTCTGCACTGCTTAGGGCATCCAGAAACTCCGATTTAACCTACGACAGAAGCAAGTTACCAAGAATACCAAAACCAACTTAGACGCACGAGCACAAGGATGTTAAACAAGACAAAGTTATTATTCAACATAACAAGATTACAAAGATACAGCCTAAAGCGTAACGTAGACAACATAAAATACCAAAATATCCTTAAAAAAAGAAACTAAAAGCTTGTTTGATTCTCATTATTCTCTCCATTTATAATTTTACCTACCACTGATTTGACATTTAATTTGACTACTACTCAATTACAACCACATATTTCAAACATTTTTACATTTCCAATACCCATTTTACCTCTCTCTACTCATTATAGATTCCCCAAATTTGGACAAATAATGAGAATCAAACAAGCTCTAAATAACCCTCAGAAGTCCATGATGGTAACCATTAAACCCACAACTATAGGCACCAAGAGTTTTCCAAAAAGACAACAAAAATGATCCAGTATGTAACTTCATCTATCTACTAAAAACCAACTGAATAACATCAGTTGTGCCTTCTCCAATACGAATTACACCAACTGAATAACATATATTTATTCTCATAAATTTTTTAAACTATAAATAAATTTTATGTTAAGTTAACATGGAAGGTGAAGTGTATAATGGCAAGAAAATCTACCATAATTCCCCTGGCTAAGAAGGTAATTGTTAAAAAGTGGTCTAGAAAAGATAAGACAAACTGTCAAATTATACTCACTTGGTTAAAGCAAATCTCATTGTGTCGTCAAAATCACAACTTTCTAGCATGCCTTTCTTTAAATATAAAGTTCTCTTTCAGAAGTCAATAATGCACAAAATTCCCATTACATATGCCCCTCTCTGTAGGCCAAATGAAATTTGCCAAGGCAACTCCATACCAAAATATTTGTGATACAAAGGATGTCTCTTATGTAATGTCATCAATGCAAATGCATCGATCCCAGACAAATTCCCCATCTAAGGCTGATTAGAATTTAATCTACTTCCAGGGGCATCAGAGTATCTCAAAAGCCATTAGCGTGCCGTGTGTGGATCAACTTCAGTGCAAATATGAACCAAACAACACTTAATTCATAAGGTATCATCTTGAACTCCAAACTAACCAATTATAACTCTTACACTAACCCTACCAGGGATCGTCATCAAATTAACGCCCAAAAATCAGATTCACGTTACACATCAATGATTCCCAAAATATACATCTTACAGTTTATTAAGCCCTAAAATATCCACCTTCCAGTTTTATTTATATATATATATATATATAATCAACGAAATTAAGCTCAAACCAGCATGAATCATTGAATCCCAAGTGAAACACTGACCATCTGACGGCACTGATAAGTGCAAAGCATTTGTTCGTTGGCGACAGGGATCGAATGGTCGTGAGAAGATTCCACCAAAGGATGGTCCTCGTAAATCACCAGCTGCTGCCTGTTGGAACCTGGACTGTTGGAATGATTGTCTTCCGGAGGCTGAGATTCTGCCCTCCGCTTCCTCGCCAGTGGAGTTCTGAGAATCATGTTTCTTCTCCTGTTTCAAATTTGGGGATAAAAATGTCTCCGTGTATCTGAAATCTATACCAAAACCTAGGGTTTTAATCACCCCGCCAGTGTGAGATTGTTGAGAAAAATGAATTAGAACAAAAGGCGCCAATATATAATTTTCCAGCTTTTGCCTAAAGTTCAATCTCTCTTTGAATCCCGGAGATCGGAGAATAGTATTTTTGGGGTTGGGTGTATACGCTTGGACCGTTGATATCATTTTGAATTAATTAATAATAACTAGTACTTGGTCCCTTGCAACGCAACGTCAAATTTTATTGACAAAATATAACGTAAGAAAATTAAATAATATAATAGTAAAATAATAAATAAAGTAATATTTTAAGATAATAAAAAAAATATTTTGTTAATATTATTAAAAATTTTAAAGAACCCTATTATACACAATATTTATTGTTTCATCAATTGACTTCTCATTTTTAATTTCTTATCACATTTAAGTATTTTCATATTAATATAATTCACAACTATAAACACTGTTATGTGAAACTATCCACAATTGAGTATTTATTTCTTAAAGAGTACTCAAAAAGTGGTTAATCTTGACCCTTATTATTCGTCTTAACAACAAATAATTAAAGTCTATAAATTAACATTAACTCTTATTAGTAGTCATAATAATCTAAAATAAGTTCGGCATGTCTTGATACTACTTCTTTGATCCGTAGATTACTTTTAATGTTCTACGGGATGTTTGGTGACAATCTTTCTAATAAAGTCTAAAAAGAAAATAAAAAAATGTAATCAGAAATGCATTGTATATATGTATAATTGAAAAAAATTAAAAATACATTACCATACTAAGTAGATCAAGAGCACCAGAAGGAGATATATTCTGAAGACATAATTCATTTACTTTTTATTTTTTTACTTTATAACGACAAAGTTTATATACATAATTTATTTGTTTTTTTCATTTTTTTTACTTTAGTTTTCTGTATATTAGTAAGTTTAATAGAACTAATTTTTTCAAAACATGTATTGTTTAAATTATCCCACTAATATACGTAACTGCTCACTATTGATATCACTCATTATCTTCCTTTTTTAACCCATTACTGTTCTCTATACGCCACAATTTGAATCTTATTTTTTTCATTTCTTTTTTTTAAACTTTAATTTTCTTTAATTGTTTGAATATTGAGTAAAGTAACCACACACTACCTTATTAACCGCAAAGTGTGGTTATACTTTTACAGTTTTTTTATCAATCGTAGATGGTTACCAATAGTGGTAGGTTATGTAACCTACCAATATACAAGAATTGAAGTTAAAAATAAATAAATAAAATAAAAAAGATTCTATCAAATAGAATCTAAAACCAAATTGAATATTTTCTACTTGAAAATTCAATTTTACTTCTTTTTTTGAATGGAATAATTTATTGATCAATTGAACTACTTAGGTCGTGCAGTAAGGAGGCAATAAGAAAATCGAGCGCCACGTTCCATACAGGACAAAAATGTCTATAAAGAGAAAATTAAAAAAATGTAATTAGAAAGGCATAGCTCATATACATAAATCATTTGTATTGAAAAAATTCAAAATAAATGATCGTACTAAATAAACTAAGAGCACCAGAAGAAGATATATCTTGAAAACATAACTCATTTTTTTCTAACTTTAGAATAACATAGCTTATATACATAATTTAATTTTTTATTTTATTTTTTTACTTTAATTTTTTATGTATTAGTAAGTTTTATAGAACTATTTTTTTCAAAATATGTATTATTTTAACTATCCAATTAACTTTTTTTAACAATTATTGTTGTCTATATACCACAACTTGAATCTTATTTTTTCATTTTTTTTAACTTTAATTTTCTTTAACTGTTTTATTATTGGTTAAAGTGACAGTCCACTATCTTATTAACCGCAAAATGTGATTGTGTTTTTACAATTTTTTTCTTTTTATCAATAGTGAACGGTTACTAATAATGACAAGTTATATAACCTACCAATGTACAAAAATTAAAGAAAAAGATAAAATAAAATAAAAAAGATTCTCTCAAACAGTATCTGAAACCAAATTGAAAATTTTCCAATTGAAGATTCAATTTTACTTCTACTTTTATTAATATACAGAATAATTCAGGTCCGTTTGTTATCATTTATAATTGAATTGGTTTATAATATATTCTGAAATTTGAATTTTTGAGACATGTGACTTAATTTATTGGTTAAATTTGTTTGAAAAGTTGTTATTTGATGGGATGAGTGTATGAAATATCAATTGTAGAATTTGTCAGGTGTCCTAAAAATTCAAAATTCAAAATGTATTATAAACAAATCTATCTATAATAGGGTAGTTATATTGACATCACCTCTTTTACTAACTACACTACAATTTAATTATACTCAACATCCTTTATATTTTCAAATCATTATACTTGCGTCATTAACTTATTTCTATTATATTTTTATTTTTAACATTCTATTATTATGACATATTATGTTGAATCATATCTCAAATTCTCAAAATTCATTGTGGAAATTACCTAAGATTTTTAAATAAACCAAAAATACGACATCTAATAATATATAATTGCTTACTTTCGTATGATTTTGACATATGCAAATCAAAGTTTTTAATATAAGATTACTAAGAACACGAGATGATAATTAAATCAAAGATTCGAGAAAAAATGTAGCAAAAACTTTAAGAGGAGCAAAATGCTATAAAGAACAAAGATTAGAGATGTTCAGATTAACAAATGTGGTGTGTTTAGTAAAAAGAGAGATGTAGATATAATTAGCCTTTATAATACATTCCAAATAGAAAATTTCATTATTTATTAACCTAATATGGTTTTTAGAGCAATTTTTCTATGGAAATTAGTAATTGTGAAAGTTTTAGAGCATAGTAAATTAGTAATTTTTAGAGCATAGTAATAAATTAGTAATTGTGAAAATTTTAATTATAAAATTTACTAGTGTAATACTTTAGTGATAAATATCCCTCCATAAGAATACAATCAATCTATAGAATCAATGATGATTTTTGTTAATGTACCAATACAATTATAAAATGATAGTATATTAATAGAAATCAGTTTCTTCCATTTTATAATTGTATTGGGACATCAATAGAAGGTTCTTTATAATTTTTTATCTTATTTTATGAGGAATTACGAAAATTTCATATAATAATAGTATTTAAAAAGTAAATTCAAGAACATTCTCCTAGTATACTATTTCATATTTGCATTTATTAATTATTATTATTATTTCACTTGAATAATTTTATTTTGTTGACAATAATGTACATTAAATATGGACATATGAGAAAACTAATACTACAACTATATTTTTAAAAAGAAAATGCTTTATATTTTGGGACAGATAGAAAATGATTATGAGATTATCTCGATGGGACTAATGTAGTACTAATATATAAGCAATAAAAGAGAAAAATAATGACTTTGACGAGGAATTAAAAGCAATTGAGGGAAAAAAGGTGAAAAATCAAAGGCAATTGGAGAACAAAGGTGAAAAAAGAGATGGAAGTGATTTTTGCCATAAATGTAAGGAAGAAAACTCCTTTAAAGCCTGTGATTCAAATTTTAGAGTTATATAATTTCTAATATCTATTGAAATTCAAGTTATGACAACTTCCTAGTTTAATAATAATAATAATAATAATAATAATATAATAATAATAATAATAATAATAAAATCACAAGAAATTACACGTGAAACTCTAATTTTTTTCCTTTTTGTTATGAATAATGATATTTATCTAAACAGAAAATCGGTCTCAAGTTTTATTGGCATTTTCTCATTGGATAATGAATAAGTTGATGTCTCCATGTATTTATACGATTATTCACTCATTCTCCAATTTAAAAATGTCAACTAGACGGGAAATCAAATAAATAGCACTACTCTTTTGTTATCTATCAAAATATTAATATACGTACACTTAACTAGTCTATAGAAAAATGTTAGTCTCTGTAATAATAATCTATATACTAATTGTGATTGGATTATAATTTATTTGATCTCACCTAAAATCATCTTCTTAAGAGAAACCTTAAATATCTCTATAATTGTATAACATGTTTGGACGTGATAAAAAATATGTAAATGTAATTAATTTGAAATGGAAGGTCTAAAAGAGGCAGCTTAATCAACTTTCAGCACTTATCAGCTTATTCTGTAGTGGACAACGAACAAAGTGGGACAAAAATTGAAATCGCAACGGTCACTAAGTTTGAAAAAGGTAATGGGATTTCGAATTTAAAAGGTAACCTTGCGGAAAGAGATGCCTCAATCAATGCCCTTCCCCACTTATTTGTATTCTACTCAAAACACAAATCCAGAATAGTAGCAAACCGCTCCAATTATACATCAAAGTGTAATCTGTAGCTTTCGAATAAGCAAATGAAGGTGATGAAAGCCATGAAGAAGCTCAAGTTCTGGTCAAGAAAGAAGAGGAAAAAGAGGGCTCATTTCTTGGATCATCCACCCCCACCGACACGTCCGCCACCGCCGCCTCCTCATCAGCCACTTTATTGGAATTGCCATTGGCAATACCAACACCCTGTTCAGCCATCTGCGCCGCCCCTACCAGAGTGGCTCGAGTACGAGCAATCCGAGGAGGAGATCGGAAGAGCACCGTCTGAACTCCAGTCACCTGAGACATGTACCATTCAAGTGAAGCTCAATTTGCTCCACGGGAGAATGATTCTGAAAGGAGGCCTGAAAATCCAGTGGTGGATGCTGCTGTTACTTCTTATCAACAATATATGATTCCAAATCCCGTCTATGGTATCCCTGCTGTTCATGAATCTACAAAGGAGAAAACTGGTGGGGTGTTCGGACGGGTGTTTAACATTTTTTGCTGCATTTTTCCATGCTTCAAGCCAAACTAGCAAATAATCCATCACAACGTAATATTATGATCTAATGTAATGTAATATTGTAACGTAATGTGAACAATCTGATGAAAATTTTAGAAACATAATAATAGCAAGTTTCAAGGTCTTGGAATGTGTATACTGCTTACAAATGCCCACATACCTTACTCGGTAACTGTAAATTTTACAAGTTGGGAAAGAACCAAAAGAGGCAGATGAAGAAATGGTACAATTCTCTTGGCTCAGCATCCAATTCTTCCAGGAGAACTTGATCGAAAATCAGCTGCGTATTGTAAGTATCAAACAGGTATTAAATCCCCAATCCCCAACGTCTGGCATTAACAAGCTGTCAAATGATCGGAGGCCATTGTTGTACTGCTCTTTCTGACGTTCAGCTCATTTGATAGGTTGAAGGGGTATTAAGAAGGTTAAACTTGACACTGAAATGGAACACAGTATGTAGACACCGTGACTTGGAGACTCAACAAATTTGCCATGCTGTAAAGCCAGGCAGGAACTCCAGGTAGAGCTCATACTACAATGCAATCACCAAAACATCCCGATTTCTAATTCTCTTGGCTTTTTCTAGAACTCCATGCCCTTCTCTTCAGAAATCCATACCTCCAAACTACTAGATCATTTCCGTTTGCTTGACCTGTTACGGTGTGATGATTTACTTTTATTACCATATTCATCAGAACTGTAATTATTTAACTCTGGTTCCCTGCACCTTCTCTGATCCTTGGCACATGACTTTCTTCTTAACGTGTCATGCTTGAAAGAGACAACCTCATCGGGTTCCCAGCGGCCTCTTTCGTTGACAAGATCGGAAGAGGAAGATATTGGTGCCTGAGTTGTTTCCATCCTGATCCTGATCTCGTCTATCAGCATCAAAATTCTTGTCAGCATCTTGGATCCCTTTTGATTTCCCAGATCCCAAATGTTCAGAGCTTGAATCAGAATCAGAATACATATGATCTAGATCATACTTTTTGGCGCTTGGGTGATCCCCACAATATGAGTGCTTTTCTTTGTGAGCCTTTTGTGGATTGGATTTTGCATCTGCAGATTCCATCATAGTCGTTGCTGATTCCCCATGATCATCACTCCAATCACCATTTAGCTCTTTATTGTATGATATGCTTCTGTCATCCCAACGATCATCGGGCAACGCAGACACTTCCTCATGTTGCCTTCTCCTTTTCCGCTCTTCCGATCTCTTCGGCACTTCGCTATATTTCTATCATCATCCAGCCAACCTCTGCTTGAATCCATAGCATCGTCTTTATCCAGGATTTCAGACCTTCTCTTCCGATGTCCTCTGCTCTTCCTTTCATGTTCCTGGTTATTGTCTTTGTCTGGGTCGGACAGATTTGTACCGGTATCAGTCTCACCTGTGCCCTTCCTGTCACTTTGACCACCTTGAGTTTCCAATTTCCAATCTCCGTGATACCAAGAGCCTTTGCTTGAGCTATCTTAACACCCATCTCTACCACCGCCTTTGTGGGACCTATCTGTATCAGAATCATAATCACTTGATGGGCTCTTGCCATGTGGCTGCTTTCTGTCAGCACTTCCATGCCGCAGTCGAGCTGCACTCCTTCCATTGCCATGCTCCATAGGGTACTTTCTTGACATTCTTTTTGAATAATCAATATCTATTGACTGAGATCTTTGATAGTGGTATCTGCCAAAAATTCAAAACACATTTCAGAAAAATCAAGTGACAATAGATACTGTGTAATTTTACCACTTACTATTCTTCCATAAAATGCAGATACGTCCCAGTAACAAGGGTTAAGCTCACACTGCTAGAAAACAACAATGCCATGCCAAGACATGACAAACAAACTGTAGTAATCAAAACTAACCTATGAATAAAATGGCATCGAGTTACTGGATTAACCTGTGAAAACAGGCACCACTAGGACAGCCAACCCTTAATTGACTACTGCCACGAATGGTATCACTGTATCACACTAAGAACTAAATATTTCTAACAATTATTACATACTATCAATATTTATTTTGAAACTAGAAGCATCATCTACTTGACAGGGACGCCCAATGACCACATTACGAAACCCGTTACACATACGAACTCGCACTATTTTTTGGGTGCGAATTACCATAGCAGAAACCAATAACTAGTTGCCAGGTAACATTATTTAAAAAGTTTCAGTAGGTTGGCTGTAGTTCAGGTTGACCCTGGAGAAATCTACACCTCACATGTATTTGGGTTTTCCACAAAATTACCTGGACTTTTCCAATATCGAGTCTCAATTCCAACATGAGAATGCCAATTAACTAGTTTCCAGGTTAACTAAGTCCAGTGGATAGCTAGAGTTACTAACGCATGAGGCAAGATACAATAAAATGTAGCACCGTATGATTTATTCCCAACATTGAGTTTCGCACCTGTCTTTGTCATATGATGACATTCTGCTGGAATTCCTACAAAGTCTTGGGCTTTCTTGCTCAATCTGTTTATCACAGCCAGATTCATCTGAATAACCAAATAAAGCCGCCATCTTCTTCACCCAATATCTTGGGGGTGGTTTATCCGAGTCAGCCCACCCATAATCTCCACCAGGATTCCGAAAGCAGTGGATAAAGTTGCATGCTGTTCCACGCGAACATGACTAACAAGAAATACATATACATCAGATGAGGACACTAGTGGCCATATGCCAAAGAAATGAACGCACACAGTCCAGCTCCCAGGGAAGGACTCTAGTAATAATACCAAAAGAAGGCAATCACGAAACATAACAAGTAGATTTTTTCTTGCAGTTGTAACCATACCACAAGCTTTGACTTCATGAACTCCCCGCATATAGCAACTTTCCATCTTGTTACTCCAACGTACTCACATTGCACCTATCAATATTAAAAAAAGTAAATTACTATCCAAAAATAAACGACGTAACATGCTAGATGGTTTATTAATTCAATCACCCATGCCAAGCAGCATAAACTGTGTCCATCTTTAAAAAAACACACACATGTAAGCACATAATATCACAATGAACAGCTTAAAATATATACCAGATAAAAGGAAATGGTTTACACACATCCTCATTCGTAATAAATTATACTACCTCCATCCTAAAAAGATGGTCCAGTTTTCCTTTTCCGTCCGTCCCAAAATATGGTCCAGTTTCCTTTTTAAAAAGTAGTTGAAATATTAGTTCTCTTATATGCCCCTATTTAATGTGCATAGGTATCAAAGAAAAAATTGAATAATTAATAAATGAAAGGGTATAATAGGGAAATGATGTTAAAATTTGCTTTTCCAATACTATTAAATGAACTTTTCTAATCTATGTGAAAAAAGGAATAGGACCGTCTTTTTCGGACGCAGGTAGTACTAGTTCATAAAGTACAAAAATGCGAGGAGAAAATATAAATTTGTGCCGGAGAAGGAAAGCAATACCTGCTTTCCAGCAAAATAGCGGCCATTTATTGAGTGATAAGCCAACACAGCAGAATTCAACGATTTATAGTGCACATACACATTTCCCCTCAGATGAGATGAACCGTTTCTGCAAACCTGAGCCATGGCCACTTGATTGTCATGCATCGCTCAAAAGGATGATACAGAAGCTTTATTATATAGTGAGGTAAAATTTTACTGGTTCCAATTCATCAGTAGAAAGTAGCCAACGAAAGAAAACTTCCTTGTGTCAAGTTTCTCAACTAATGGACCACATAAGTGAATGAAGAGAAGGATAAATGCAGGCCTACTCCAACCCTAAGAAAGCATCAAGCCAGCTTTCTCGCAAAGTGACGTTTATAAACAAAAAGAAATATTTTCAAGGATGAACAGATACCTTGAAATTTACAAGCTCTCCAAATTTCAAAAACTCCGTATGTACATCCTCGTAAAACTCTTCATAGGCTTGTTCAACCTCCTCGTCTGTGTACTGTCAAGTATAAAGAAGCGAAAAGGGGTTGATTGTATAAAATGTGCATAGAACAAACACAAACTTGGAGGACAGTTGCAGATGCAAGTAGTGTGGAACAAGGTGTGCTAACTGATCAAAATTAAAGAAAAAACATCAAAATGTCTATTTGTCATCATAATTCTCATCACACCATACAATCTTTAAACACTAGCGCAAGTAAATATGGATGTTCCTCTTCTAGTGTCCATTCTTCAAGAGTCACATTTAGCCACAGCCCACAGCATTCCTTAATGCAAAAACATATTGCACCAAAAAATTTTCACACAAGTTGGAGTGTTCATTTTTAATACCATCCTTGCACACAGGAATACTTCTTCAATATAAATGAAAGTATCACATAAAGATTTATCATATATCTAAATTACGCTGCTCAGTACTACTAAACAACTCCTACAGTTACCTATTAACCAAATTAATACAGTGGAATAGATTTGTTGGTAATTGACTGGGGGAAAAAAACCTCAATTTTTTTCCAACTATCAGACCATATTGTTCTTGGAATTTCTAGCTTTGGTTACCTTAAGAAGATAAAAGGAGCTATAAACCTAGACAAAAGCCTTTCATATATATACCTAACACTGAAGGCGCAAAAAACTCCCAAGAGCAGAACAAAGAAAAACAAAAAATTCAAAAGAAACAGCTTCTATCCATTACTTTCCTTCACTGCTTTCTCAGTTATTCTGATATAAGTACATCGAAATATTTTAAGGCCCTTATTTCCATTCTTCACTTTTTTCTTGCCTCCTTCTTCAAAGGACTTAAAAGCAGCATAAAATGATTCTTAGAAAGCCAATCGTTTTGATTCAAGAGATCGGAAGAGCACACGTCTGATTGACTGGAAAATAAAACAATTGAACTACTTTTTCCTCTTTCTTTTTCCCCCATGTATGATGATATACACCTGGAGCCTTATAATATAAATTCATCAGAAAAAGACACCATACAATTAGAAGGCAAGCTGGAAGGAAATTTTTAATATGGTTGAAGCTTCAGCACATTTTTCCTATCATATTTTCTCATAACTTACAGATGAACAATTTACACAGTTACAAACCTATGCAAAAATATTCAATGTTTAAAAAGCAACTAACAAATCAGCAAGAGCACTTTATTAGTTGGCCAAATTCAATGATCAAGAAGTTGTAATAGAAGTAAAGCCAGATAACAGATATGCATGGGATTGTAAGAAGCCAAGATACAAGGAAAAGAAGTCCTTAACGTAAAAAAGGAGCACATCAGCGGCTTGTTACGATATTGAGTGAATGGTTTTAAAATGAAGACAATATCTTTAAAGGAAGCTTCTATAGTCAGAAGATTTATCTGCACTCAATCTCTCATAATATAGTCTATGAGACAGGTACACGCCTATTGCAAGTCTAACCAGTAGGTCTTGCTCACTGTAAAAGCCTTAACATTTAAACTCTTATATGCATGTGAAGACATTTCTTACATGACATTTTCTGAATTCTGAACTGATACAGAGGAAAAGTTTCTTATGCAATGTCTTTTTCATCTTATTATTATTCAATAGAACATAGTGACTGATATTTTCACTTGCACTTACAGACAAGATGACTATTCTCCTTTAGAGCATCCATATAAGGTGAGATCCTGTAGTTTTCACAAGCTTAAGAAGTAATATGTATTCACCTGAGATCTCCAACATCCTTGAAATAGAAGCTCCCAATTATACTAGCAATGGTCAAGGAACTCGAATCCGGTTCAGGTTAACAAAAAGGTCAAGTAGTCAATAATGTACCATAAAATGTTCAACCTATATCAACAAGAGTGAGTAGAATCTTCAGAAGTACACTAATTCATACTCTCTTTACTTTTGCTCACTTTGAATTGAGGAAATAAGTTTATATAACTAAAACAACCTAAAATAAATCCCAATTAAGGCACTAACAAGGAAGAATAAGAAAAATACACAAGAATAGGTACTCGGAAACTAAAAATATAAGCAAATAATCATAAAATTTTCACATGCAACAATTGATGCTCATGTCAGAGATGTAGGATACAGAGTGCAATTTCTTTTAAGTGGAACTCTGCAGGGGAAGAACTGCCCACCTTCTTTGTTTCAGAAAATCAGGAGCAGAATTTTCTTATCTAAGTTCAAGAAAGAAAAGGGTTTTAAAAAATGCACATAACAAAAACGTTTATAGAATGGATTAGATAAATCTTTATCGGATAGAAAAGATAAAAGTTCATGCTCATATCCACAAAAAGATGAAGAAGTGCGTGGTAAACGGTAATTGCAAGAGCAAATTGGAAAAACAACTGTTGGAATGAATGTTTCATACATTTACACAGTCTTTACTAATTCCTGGCATCACGATAATTGTATTACATGGTACTGCAGTGTTTCAATAATAATGATACATTAAGAAACTCTATTTCAGGCGTAATAGTCTCACTAAAGAAAGGCAAGACAAGGAAACTGAATCAAAATAAGAGAAGGAAAAACAACTATGTAGTTCTTTCCCATGTTGACCGAAAGCTTCTAGAGTTACTATGAATTGAGCAATTACTTGTGCAAAACCATTTTAACTTCATTCAGGGGACAATGAAGACAAATTCTTCAGTAGAAATTTCATAATATCTAAGCATTATTATCCAAAACCATTTCATCAAAAGTGCAACCGAGTGCAAATAGAGCAGATAATAAGATCAGGATACTAGAGTCACATGAAGACTTCATTAACAGACCTCAAGCCCCTCATCCTGCTCCCAAGATAGGCCAGACCATTATACATATTCTTGATAAGCAATGTGCATGACTTATCCGGGTAAAAGTGAATTCGGCTGCAGGATAATCCAAAGCGACAAGCTCCTGTCTTCAGGTGGAAAGGACAATGTGCTTTGTCCTGCCAAAGGATGACCAACAGATGAGATACAACTATATGCTCGTAAAGGCGAAAAAATTCAGCAGGCAGTAAGTGTAGGAAGTGTGATAACTTTTTCAAGGCACAATTTCAGAGCTTATCCGGGCATAGAGGCGAGAAATTATCAAAAATTCTGACAGGGTGGGAAAAACATGCAACATAAGTCTACCTGCTCCGTTCCGAAGTTAGGAGATTGTTGGGCAACATTGTCTAATAGCTGTTGGGCTGAAAGAATATTCCCATTCTGGTAATCAGCAAATGCTTCTGATTGTAGAGGAAGAGGGTTTGATATCAGCCGGTTAGAATCCTGCAAATTTTAAAAACAATTTAGATTTTTACCCATTTAAAGAGGAGGAAACATCATAATTTTGAAAAAATAGAGTGCAAAAGGTAGCAAAAACCTCATTTGCAATCTGTTGTCCTGTGTTGACCTTTTTCACCCTAACTTTGTTCTTTTTTACAATACTCTTCCGATCTCCTGCCAGATAATTTCAGGTGGCCCTTCTTCGATATATTCCCAACCATCTTCATTCTCTTCCTTATCATGACCAACCTGTTTGAGTAATTTCTATCATATATCCAAAGCTAAGTATGATGCAATGAATAAACAAAGGCACAGAGAAATGCCTTCACCCTAAGCAGAGGCAGTCATATGTCCACATCAACGGTGAAAAACTTTTCACCAAATAGTTAGGAGACATCAGAGATTGTAAATTGCTGACGCACCAGATAAGAATTTATTCAGATTAAGAGCAATGCTATTTATTCACCTGTCCGTGCTTATTAGTAGCTGATAACATCATATGAAGTTTACCATAGTCAACCTTTCTTGATTCCACAAAACAGATAATTCTTTGCAAATTTCATCCATCCCAATAACCCTATTTCATTCATATTTATATCATTAGCCGTGCCAGCATCAGCATTAAACGTCAATTCTATCATCTTGTTCTGCAAATACAGGTTCTAAGGAAGCAACATTCAGATGGCCACTCAAATTGCAAACTGTTTCATCCAACCAACTTGAAATTCAATCCCACTCCAACTTCTGTTAATTAACCTTATCCAGTTCGCAGTCAGTGATTAGATTGATTTAGGAATTAAGATACGCAGACATACCCGAATATGCTTCGAATTTTCTTCTTCAAAGGACTTCCTTCTCTCCTCTTCCTCGGCTTCTTGAGCTTTCTTCCTCTCCCATGCTTCTAGCAACACCCTCTCTCTCTCCTCAAACTCTCTTTTCTCTCTTTCAGTTCTCTCCTTCTCTCTCTCCTCCTCAGCCTGAAGCTGCTGTTGGACAAGGGGATCATTGAGCCGAGCTTCCTCCTCTATCCGCGTCAGCTCCGCCAGCTCCTTCCGCATCTGTTTCCTTTTCTCCTTCTTCGCCACTTTTCGCTTCTCCTTTCTGTTCGCCATTACACGTCCCGACTCCTGACTATTACTATTAGTATCGTTTACTTGTTCTTCCGGTATTGCGATTATTAAATGCTCAGCCATCCTCGTGAAATTAGTGTCTAGGGTTTATTCTGAGGAAATTTATTACGGTTATGCAGGTGGAAGCTCTGTTTTGGTATGATTTGGGGCCAATTGAAACAAGATCGCAAAATTTGGTGGTCAAATTGCTAACATGAATTTTCCAGTGGTAGAAGTTGGTGAGAACGCAAAACTGAATATATTGATGAATTTGACATCTTGTTAAGGTGCTCACGGTCACGGGTGTGCCGAATGAATTTTGATATGGAAACATGGAGTGTCTTTATATATAGTATATTCTTTTCTATTAATTTTATAAAATCATATGTGAAGTCATATAAATTAGTGGAGGAGAATGTCACACATACATTGAGTATCTCTATAACTGTGACACTCGGTGTCTTCATATTAGAACTCAGATATAGTGAGTTTACCATGCAGTTGATATGATGATGATGATGATGATAATAATATTATTATATCTAAAAAATTTTATTTTGCCCATCATGTGTGCGTTGGAAACGTCATTCCATCCTTAATTCCCTATCTCTCCCGTCATCATCTCAATCTACCATTTTTGTTCTCTCTCTCTCTCAACATAGCAAAATTCTTCTTCTGCCATATTTATTCTTTTTTTCTTTTACTGGCCATATTTTCTCATTTTTAAAACTAGAATTCTCAATTGTGCATTGTATAGAGAGTCTAAAAGTAATAATAACAAGTGTCAATGAAGTTTACACAAAAATTTAATAAATTATTTATACAGACATGTGAAAAGTAAGTTTACTGCTAGCATAAATTATTTAAAAATAAGTTTTTGCATTAAGTGACAACACTAAAATCACGATACCCAATTAGAAAAATACTAACCTCAATCAAATTGTGAAAATTGAAATTGAATTAATAGTAAAAATCGCAAATAAGGTAAGTATTCCTTAGAGAGACAATTATCTCAAATCCCAAATTATGTAGAAAAAAATAAAAATAAATGGTTTATATAGAAGGTGACATCAGAAATGACATTACTAGATATATTCAGAAACCCGATATCTTACGATACCAGACAAAATGCAGGAAAAAACATATCAACCACTTTACTCCTTTAATGTGTGTGTATAGATTGTTAATTATCTGTTATTTGAATCCTCTAAATCTCTATTATATCATTCTTTATCCAACATTGGAAATAGTTTATGTGACCATAAAATATATGACTAGTTTTTCACCCGTGCGTTGCACAGGATATCGTAACCAAGTAATATAAACAATACAAGTGGGTTAAGAAAAATTAAGAGAAATAATTGTTAAATTACAGTATTTATTATCGGGACATGTTTGCGAATGAAACAAAATAAAAAGTCATGTTAGCTTTTAGTCTATTATTCACCTAATATATAATATTTGAGAATAATCAAAGTAATAAAGACAACAAAACTATATAACAAAAACTCTATGATATCTAGTAAGATATCAATACACCAAAAAACTATAATTATTTAACAATGGTTATAGAAATGTACACAATATGTAAAATATTGATTGTTATAAATTTTGGGGAAATAAATGGGAAGTTGTATTGCAACCTGCACACAGCAAACCAAATAGAATTTATTATAATGAATCTTATGAACATAGCTTTAAAAATGTGACATTACTAAAACGTGTACTTGCCTATGAAAGTCCATATGGGATGTTTGTTATTTGATTTGCGCTTGATCTTTGTCGAATCAGTGAAATAAAACCTGCAAGGATGTGAGGCCGGCTTCCACTTTCCGACATTCACTTTGATGGAGAAGTTCATCATAGCATACAACTCTCCCTCTTCAAGCTGATCATCACATTCAGGGATGAATTGCTGTGTGATCGTCGCCTAAATTCGTACACCCTGTAGGATATAAATTTCACACCCATTAGTTTTGTTTAAGTTTTTAAATAAAGTATGTGGTATTAATATCATACTTATTAATTTAATCACAGTAAAACATAATCAGTTTCAATTGGATGACACTTAAATGGTTAGGTAAAATTGGTCAAATACACAAATTAACAAAGGAACGTGTACTGTTCAATCTAACAACTAATTTATTAATAACAGCAAACACTACATAGAATACACTAACGACTAATAAACATGAAATTCCAAAAAGGGTGGTAAGCAATCCATCATTGATATACATTGGATGAAATATATCAAAGTAAGACAAATATCAATTCATGTGGACAGTGAGTACGCAATGTACATTAACTTCCATTATATATATCAACTAATTTAGTCAAAACAATAGACAAAAGCAATGTTAGATACAAAATCAAACATAACCAGTTTTATTGATTAGTCAATGGAATAATCAATAAACATGCAAACAGAATCAATTTATATGAAACTTATATGGACCAATACAATTAGTCAAAATCACACACCAACAAAGACAAATTTCACGTTTATTCAAGTAATAGGATAACTAAGTGAAGACAATACATCAACTAATTGACTGTTATCAACACCCACTACATAAGATAAACTAATAATTAACAAACATGAAAGGACAAAAAGGGCAGTAAACAATGTAAATTTGATATATATTGGCTGATATATATCAAAGTAAGACAAATACAAATACACATGGAAAGTGAGACAACAATCTATATTGACTTCCAATCTACATATCAACTAATTGAGTTATAACAAAAGACAAAACATAAGATAAACTAATCTTTAATCAGAGAACGTACTTGATCATCAACTAAAATCATATTATAGAAAACGTACCTGATCATCCATTAAAACCAATTCAATGACACGAGTAACCAAATCTCTATTTCGGAATGGCACTGACCATTTACGGGAGACTCGAAGTAGGAATGCAGCATTTTTTTGTAAATCAGTGGTGACATCAGGCAAATTAACCTTAACATGAGCCATGTAAAGTATGTGGTGTTGAAGTAAAAGCAGAAGAGCAGAGGAGAATGCAAAAGCAAAAAGCAGAGGAGAATTATTCGAGTTAAACTCATGGTTTTGTTTTACTATGTAAAAAGGGTTAAATAATAAAAAGTATAGGAGGCCTAAATAACGTGGGCTTTTAAGATGAAACAACCAATCAATTAGGGCTGACAAAAAATTTCCAAAATATTATAAGCGCAAATGCATTAGGAATCTTAAATTAAATTGGAATTCACTATCGATAAAAGGAGCCCTAATCTCGCTGGGCACTTAAACTAAATCAGGCAAAAAATTAGGGCTAACAAAACTTTCCAAAATATATTAGAATTGCAAATGTATTAGGATTCTTAAATTGGAATTCAATTAGGAAAGGATAATTAACAAATTTAAAAGATAAATACCCGAAAAAAAAAGAGCATGACGAATCTCGGTAGGATTTTTATTCCCATTGATAATCCTTATCACACTCCAAGATCAATCCGAATAACTACATAAAAAAATTACACAAATAATAGGGTTAGGGATTGAAGATAAAAAAAAAGAAAAAAAAAACTTACCTGATCTAGAGCTCCTAATTTCAAATCACAGGATCCGATCAATAGAAATCAAATCCACTCGAGTGTTCATTCGAAAAACCTAGGCCACCAAATCTGCAAATGCCGAAGCCGATTGTGAATGCCCGATCCATTCGAGATATCTCAAAAAATAACAGCAAAATCCGGTATCCCATATCCATTCTATTTCAAAGCGATAAGATATACAGAACTGAAGCAGATAAAAATCGAAAAGAAGCAGATCATATTTGAGAGAAAAAGTGACGCAGAAGGGTCCCAAAATTGCATAACCCAGTAAAAGTATACTATAACTCAAATTAGTGTATTGAAGATTGAAAACCAGCAGATCAAATTCTAGGGAAACAGAAATTCGTCGATTCTTCAGTGTGAAACGAAAGGAAAGGGGAAAATGGAACAAAGTAGAAAGTAATAATAATAAATTAAAACGTAGAAAAAAAATAAAAGTAAAAGTAAAATGAACGTTCAAGATTAAATGATGATAATCAATGGCTAAGATGGCTTTAACTAAATTAGAAAGAGGGTAAGGTGGGAAAACAGAAAAGGAAATCGTATCGCTTTAAGTATATATAGATTTGTTAATTTTTTTTTTTTTTTGCAATTGTAACTTGGATACCTATTCAACCAAATCAAGTTTTGGGTTTTATAATATAAATATATAACATATGATTTGTATAGAATTTCAATAAATTGGTAAAAAAAACAAACATCTATTTTTTCATCATAGCAACAGCTAAATGTTTATAATGTAATTCATGCTATGAATCTTGCTTGCCGCACTAAAACCAAATAATAGCCCAATTCCATTTTTATTAATTTACAATATATTGCAATCATAATAATAAATGTTACTATATTTAGCACAAATGTAATTTTTAAATGTTACTATATTTAGCACAAGTGTAATTTTACATTTATTTGAAAGGAACCCATTGTAGGTTTATACTATTATTGTGTAGGATGATAGGATATTTTTTATTATTGGTATATATTTATTATATTTAAATTATTTTCTCTATAAATATAAAAAGACATGGAAATCATATAGTCAAGGCAAAAATTTTGTCAATACAAATGTAGGACATTTTTTTATTGCAAGGATGACTTTGACAACATCTGAACACAAGATCTTTTTACATTTCAAATGAGGCAATTTCTATTGATAGGACTTTTTGTGCAATACTATCAACAAAGGTCAAGTGCCATCACTATCGCATGTTGACATTTATTCAAGAAAACAGTACCGAGTATTATGAATCGAAATCAGTTGAGAATCATAATTCGTGACAAATACAGCCACACAAGCAATTCAAGTGTGAATGTAATGTTCAAGGAAGTTATGAACAATTTGATTTTTTTTATATACTATAATATAAAGGGATCGTAAAGTAGGGCTCAAGTCATTGACCAAAACTTTAGAAAGCCTACTAGGATACCATTAGATCAATGGGTCTTGGCTCAACACTTAGAATTAGTTAATCAGATTTTTAGGTTCTATATTTTTTAATCATTTTCAAATTTGAAGTGTTTTTAAATTATTCCAAATTTTTAATGTGTTTTTTTAATATGACCTATTAATGTAAAATTGATATTGACTATTACTTCAACTTATAATTTAGAGTCTTGTAAATATTTCTTCCCGTGCAAGGCACGGGTTAAATACTAATATGTTAAAAAACTTCATACCATTATTTTGCATTTTTTTTATCTTTTATAGGATCTACCTGTAACAACAACATATACAATGCTTCACAAGATTGGATCATGTTCTTTAATTACTTATATTCTGGATTTTACATTAATAATATCTGGGTTAATAATATCTGGGTTTGAGGCTATGAGGTTGATCCTTTACCGCTGATTGATTTGGAGAAGTGCAACTGTCTTTCTTAACTCTTTATGACTCAGTTTGCCTGAATGTTCTTGATTTATGTAATCTCAAAAATCCTCTATGCAATGAAGAAACTGAAGAAATATGAAACGCTTGATAGGTGGAACGTGTTAGATCAGAGTGAAATTTAGTTGCAAAAGTGGTTAGTCATTGCATATCTTATTTTGGAATATCTCCTCAGTGATGACATGATGATCCTACTGAGTAGATAAGATAGTAACTGATTATTATCTATTCTTGATTAAGCTACATCTCAAGTTTGAAGCTACTGGCTAAGTGGCTTGGTATAATTTATATGTTCCATTTACTTTTGGAATTGTGTCTTGGATTGCAGTTGTTTACAATGATGTAACATCAATGTTAGTGATGCATTGCTTAAAGATTTCCGATTTGGTGCTATTAGGGCTGGGCATCCGATCCGAAAACCCTGAAAACCAACTATACCGACTCGTTTTCAGGTCGGGTTGGGTTAAGCGACTAACCGGGTTGGCCACCGGGTGGGGAAGAGGTAACCCGACTCAGGTTGAGTCGGGTGCCGGGTTGACTCGTGAACCCGAATAGGGTTAACCCGATTTATTTAATTTTTTTTTTTAATAAAATCATGGTTACCACTTTCCAATTTGAAAATTTCAACTTTTCATTTGACAATTTAAGTAAAAGACTAAAAATTAAAGCTAATATATACATTTTCACAACTTTTCATCAAGCATAACTCATGAACCCTAATCACCAAAATCCAAATTCAATTCCTCTAGGCTCCAACTCCATCAAGGCCATGAGCAACATCAGAAGCAATTTGAATGCGAGAAACCCATTTGGACAACAATGAAGGAAAAGAAGCAACTAATTACACAATAGGAGAGCCAAGATCTTTCACAAAAGTTCATGAATTTTCAAGAAAGCACCTATGCACATTTCTCAATCACTCTTTCAAACCATAGAATGCTAGAACCCAAATTCATTTCGCCGCCGCCTTCACGCCCTGGGTTCTGCCACCGCGTCCCTAGGTTTCGCTGCGTCTGCTGCCGTCGACTCCACGTCCGCTGCAGCTGCAGCCATCGCCCTCCATATCGCGCTTCTGAGTCGCCGCCATCACCCTCCATGTCAAGCTGCTGCGGTCGCCGATTTTCTCATCTTTGATTTTGGCTTTGAGTTTTTTGTTCATTTGAGTTTTTTGTTCACGCCGATTTTCTCCTCTTTGATTTTGGCTTTGAGTTTTTTGTTCATTTGAGCTTTTTGTTCATGGAAGACAAAGAAACCTAATGGGCAAAAATATATTTTTGGAGCAAATGGGCCGATTTCAGGAAATTGGGCCCTTAATTTAAAAAACAAAAAAAAAGGGAAAATTATACGGAGGCCTACAATTAGAATTCAAATTTGCAAAAATCAGGTGCATTATTCTTTATTTAAAAAATCACCTTTTTTTATGTTTAATTTTAGATATACACAAATAATTCAATATTCTTTTAACAGGAATTATTATTCAAATATATGTAATGAATAAATATATATTCCTTGAATTAATCTTCTCCCCTATTTACACGCCTAATAATAAATTGAATACATATCAAAATTAACCAATATTCCTTTTTTGAATTTAATTATAACACCCCAACACCTTATCTCTTGTCAATCACAATGTTCCAAATAGGATAATCTTCAATTATGGCTACAATATCAATCAATCTGAAAAATTTGTCTCTATCATTTAGCGGGTTTCAAATTAGAAAATTCTCAATCTAAATTTATTTGGTCAAATCTCAAAATTAGTATGTATTTTCCTGTGCACAGATTAAATGAGACATTTAGAATTTTTCAGAATTTATTTTTCTA